>CAIGQW010055978.1:4459713-4474084 GCA_903798125.1 Danio choprae | reverse complement strand
TATCTATCTATCTATCTATCTATCTATCTATCTATCTATCTATCTATTATCATTTGAACCATTAGATCTGTAGTAGGGTTGTGACAGTGACAAAGTTTTCCCACTGGTTAACAAATATCGTAATACCTGTATCACCAGGCATGGGATGCTTTTAAATAGCTTTAAAAAGTATGTGCGCTATTTAATTATTTATTTTACTTATTTTATTAATTGTTTTATTTTGTTATATTATTTAATTATTTTACTTTAGAATTAGCAATTGGGCTCAACAGTATCATTTGATTGTACTTACTAGTGCACTTCCAGGTAAAAATACAATTAGTATGTGAAAAATCCTGCGTCTGACATGAAAATATGCTGGTCATGTTCATGATACTGTTTAGATTTTTGCAAATACAAATTGTTGATCATAACTATGGTGATGGGGATGATGATGTGTGCGAGCCGCACTCTGCAGCACAAAACTCATCCTCCAGTACTTAAATCGGCCAGTCACTGACTTACTGATAAATAAAATCGGACTCCTACTGCTGATCTGTGATCGAAATCTTTCAGTTTTATATTGTACTTTCTTTTCTCTAACACAACTAAATGATATTCATTACTATTAAAAATCAAAATGACGTTGGTGGCGGTGATGTGGTGGGCAAGTGACAAAACTAGTAACAGACTACCAAGCCTAAATTGTAGACCTTTAAGACATTTCAAAATCTTCAATAATGATTCTCTGAATGGAACATAAATTGTGTCAAAATTGGCATTTCTATCAAAAATAAGTCATTTAGATTTTTTTTAATTGAGATATAAAGGGTAATCTCAATTCAATTCCAAATGGCACTCAATCCTGAACCTTTTCCATCCGAGTTTCCGTCCTATTTTCCCAGGAAACCCAAATGTGAAGAAGGGAATAATTCCTTTTTTTCAACCACATGACACAAGAAAAGAGAATGGGGGGTGTGAGAAAACATTTGATTGATGGAGTCATCTGGCCACGTTTAAGTTCCCAGTCTTTCGCTCAAGTCCTTTAATCTCTCCTCTCCTGTTTTTATTCCTGCAAAGCAAGTCTCGCCGTCTGGGCTGGCTGATGGGAAAATGGCGGCGGGCGAACAACTGGCATTTTCTGGGCAGCCCCAGCTGCTGGCATGACGTGTCGGTTCAGGGAAGCGTGCCCAGATACCGACCAGACCGTGAGCGCCCATTATGAGGAGCTGGCAGCCGCCATGACTTTGGCTGCTCTCTCTCATGAAGGCATATTTCAATATGCAACCCCAGGAGTCCACATTAACTAGATAGAGTGTCCAGTCACACGTAGGTTAGGTCGATGGTTTTCCCACCAGTCTCCAGGTTTTCTCCCCCACTGAGGAAAACTTGGCGCCCGAAAAAGCTGCAGTATATGAGCGTTGTTTATCTGCTCCAGTCCAATATGGGTCTAAGCGGCCAGCTTTTCCCCCCTTATTCACTTAGCTAGCACGGCTCTGTCAACATGAGCTATGCTTTCTGCAGCCTTGTAAATACCAAATAACTTTGTGCCATATCGAACCTGAACCCGTCTGGTATTACAGCCCAGCGCTCTAAGGTAATAGATCCACGGCTACAAGTCTCAGCCATGTGCTTTTAAAGATATAAAGAGCACTTGGCCGGCCCCTATTAGATGACCCTGTTCTATTGCCAGCATTACTCAATAGACTTTATAGGATACTTGCTTCACTGGAACAATCTTTCACTCTTTGTGCTGTCTGCCTTGTGTTTCAGAGTGGCATGGCGCTGACCTATGACCCCACCGCAATGCAGAATGGGTAAGAGCCATTTGTTGTTTTTGTCCAAGGGTAAACATGGATAAGCTTATGTTGTTTGCTTATTATGTTGTGGTTTCGTTGTGAGGTCTTTTACAGAATTTATTGAATAAAGACTCTTATTAATACCTATGCCCATGTATTTGATAACAGTAAAACACAGTAATGTCGTAAAATGATTTATTACCATTTTAAATAGCTGTTTTCAATTTTAAATAAAAATGTTCTTCCAGTTATGGAAAAACTATATATTTCAGTAACTATTTCTTCAGCCGTGTTCCTTCTGAAGTCATTTTAATGTGCTGATTAGGTGCTCAACAACTTTTATTATCATTACCAATGCTTTAAAGAGTGCTGATAAACAGTTTAATTGATACAGATACTTTGATGGGGAGAAAGGGGTAAAAATGCATTTATTTTATATATTTTATAAGATTTAAAAATGTCTTAACTCGGACTTGTGCATCCTTGCTAACTAAACATTAATTTATTAATCTAAAAAAATACAATATACTTATATATTTGACTAAAATTATATATTTTTTTATTTTATTTTAATGTAACTGTTTAAATGTTTAATTTAATCATCTTTTGTATTATAGTGGACATAATGGTGGATCTTATGAGATACATTCATTCATTCATTCATTTTCATTTCGGCTTAGTCCCTTTATTAATCTGGGGTCGCCACAGTGGAATGAACCCCCAACTTATCCAGCATATGTTTTACGCAGCGGATGCCCTTCCAGCTGCAACCCATCTCTGGGAAACATCCATACACACCCATTCACACTCATACACTACGGACAATTTAGCTTACCCAATTCACCTGTACCCCATGTCTTTGGACTTGTGGGGGAAACCGGAGCACCCGGAGGAAACCCACACCAACACGGGGAGAACATGCAAACTCCACACAGAAATGCCAACTGACCCAGCCGAGGCTCGAACCTTCTTGCTGTGAGGCGAACGTGCTATCCACTGCGCCACCGTGAGGCCCCTTATGAGATAGATTATAATGAAAATAACATGCATCAAGCAAACAATTCACAAAAACATATGTGTATGCCAACAACACAGAACATTTCAGAAATTGTAAAAACAAACAAGAAATCATTCCACCTCCTGAGGGTCATGAACAATCCACAAGGGGCCAGAAGACATGTTTTACATCATATATACAATTATTTAGAGGATGTTATTGATCATGTTAATGATAAATACTGGTCAACTAGCTTCCTTAAC
The DNA here is from genome assembly GCA_903798125.1 of Danio choprae. NCBI lineage: Eukaryota > Metazoa > Chordata > Actinopteri > Cypriniformes > Danionidae > Danio > Danio choprae. The sequence continues at coordinate 4,471,046 of CAIGQW010055978.1, read as the reverse complement.
TAATTAGCCAGTTTTCCAGCAGCAGAGTTAACAATGTCTGAGGTGCAGTGAGTAAGACCTAACTTTACAAAGCTGTCTTTTACACTGGCGCGCACACACACACACACACAAATACTGTCATATCCAATCTGCATTTTGTGCCATTGTTGCAGCGAAGGTTGTAAGTGTTTCGTCAGGTGCTGGTTTCAGGGCAAGGAGATGGGTGCTGGGATAGGGGAAATAAAGCCTTTCTGTCTGTCCACTCCAGTGGACGGAGTGCCCAGGGCTCTGTCTCTGATCCAGCTCTCCTGGGAAACAGTCACAGTCATACCTCACCTACCAGCTCCGGCTGCTTCTGCACCCCTGACTCAGCAGGAAAAAGGCAACGAAATAAGGAATGACAAAAATATGCAACGGGGAGAAAGAAGGGCAGATTCTGAATTGTAAATAAACGAGCTGACTCGAAAAATGCAGAGGAATAGGATGCATATTTGTTTCCTTTTTTTACTTTCCATCACTTCGACTACATTAGCGTGTATATATAGAGAGTTCATACAGTCTTCTTAACTGTTTAATGGCCCGTGCCATCTCAATGTCAACGGGCTGAAGCTAATAGCCAGCATAAATAACACCAGAGAAGATGCTAGGCTAAAAAAAGGATTGCGCGCCTAATGTAAACCGATGTGTAAAGCTTCACATTTTGAACCTTCTCTCAGATATTGTGTTACCATTTTCCTGGACGTGTTCTCACTCAGGCCGTCTTGTGTGACTGTGACATAAGGGAGCATGAGCTCTCTGGGGCAGACAGCATTTCTCTCCCCACGCTCCATTTCTCAGCTACCAGACAAGCCGATCAATAAAGCCTAGCAACGGAGCTTGCAGATGAAACATGTCCGCAGTAGGTACACAATGATAAATAAAGTCCAGGCCGAGAACTGTAGCTATTGGAAAATGCTGTTGCTCGGGTAACAATGAGGAATCAACAAATGAACTGTTGTGACAAGCCTATGCAAATAAAAACAAATATACAGCTAAAACTCAGACACAATAGTTTTATTAATCTATGTGTGTGGTATATATTAAACAAACACTTTCATTCAACAGACATGCATTAAATTACTCAAAACTGACAATATTATAAATGATTTGTTTGAAATACATGCTGTTCTTTAATAATGTTTTGTTTATCGTGATTTGCATAAAAAGATTAAGCAACATGGCTGTTTTAAGTTATCTATGCATCATTTTAGGATGATTTCTGAAAGATCAGGTGACACTGGAGTACTGATGTACTGAGTACTGAAAATTCAGCTATGCTATCACTGAAGTACATCATTTTAAAATATATTATTACATTCATTCATTTTCATTTCGGCTTAGTCCCTTTATTAATCTGGGGTCGCCACAGCGGAATGAACCGCCAACTTATCCAGCATATGTTTTACGCAGCGGATGCCCTTCCAGCTGCAACCCATCTCTGGGAACATCCATACACACCCATTCACACTCATACACTACGGACAATTTTAGCTTACCCAATTCACCTATAGCGCATGTCTTTGGACTTGTGGGGGAAACCGGAGAACCCGGAGGAAACCCACGCCAACACAGGGAGAACATGCAAACTCCACACAGAAACGCCAACTGGCGAGGCTCGAACCAGCGACCAGCGACCTTCTTGCTGTGAGGCGAACGTGCTACCCACTGCGCCACTGTGAGGCCCGTTATATTATTACAGAATACGCTAATTTTATATGGTTTAATATGGTAATTATATACATTTACATTTATGGATTTGGCAGACACATTTATCCACAGCAACTAGGGCTGCACAATATATCGTTTTAGCATCAATATCGCAATGTGATCATTTGCAATAGTCATATCGCAGGATATGCAATGTTTTACATATTATTATATTATAATTTATCATTTGCATGTGTTTTTGAGGATGTTTTTAAAAGCATTCAAGGATAAGAAATTGTAAATTTCATTGTAAAAGAAATTGTAACTGTTTGTAACTTTAATAATGATTAATTGTATTGAATTATTTTTATTATACAATTACCTGAATTACCTGAAAATGATGATACTCGGAAAATAAAACATTGTTTATTTCCATTGTATCTGTTTTTATTGTATTGATATGTGCTTGTAGATGGTTTATTATATTTTATTCAGATGCACTTTTTTATATAATCATCCCAATCAATCTAAAATCATTAATCCTTTCCAAATAGTATTTAGGTCATCTGCTGAAATGGTATTCATATCGCAATATATATCGCAGAATAACAAATTTTTGCTTTCCCTGGGCATCAAACCCAAAACCTTAGAGTTGCTTATTAGTTGACTACTAATAGGAGACTCTTTGAACTTTTACCTTCTTAATGATGGTAGTGTCTGTACAATTTTATTAATTATTATGATATTTTTCATGTATTTATTTTCAAGACAGCAATAAGTGTTTATACTGTTAATGTTGCATGTATAAACCAAAAATTCCAATTGAAATTAATTATTTAGCACATTTGACTGAAATGTGCTTGCTGTAGCTCTTTTATTTACAGATTTTCTGCATAGCCCACACTCTCTCAGAGCAAATACAGTAAAATACAGTAGAAGATATGTGCCCACTTTTGGCATGATTTATTTCATGTAAGATCAAGTGACTCTGAAAGTGTGTAAGACAACTAACAAGTTTCACAAAGCAAAAAAAGCAACATGCGGTCTGACGTCAAAATGACATGATCCGAAACCACCAACCTGATTTCACCAAGTAGGACATGTTCCTGGATTAACATCTATGTTGATCCTGGAACAACATTCCAATCAGCCAATCAGAATTAAGTGATATGTTTACAGTTTATGTTAAGTTTAGGCTTACGGTTAGGTTTATGCACTTCTACATGATTGTTATCCAACTATTAATCCCCTCTGATTTGGGGAATAATTCACAGTTATGGTTGGGTTTAGGGGTAGGGAATAGGTATGGATTGTGGTATGGATTATGGTATTATCAAACAAAAATGATGTTCCAGGATCAACATAGATGTTAATCCAGGATCGCATTGTACTTGACAAAATCATGACGTGCATCTGAAACAGCAGCAATCATAATAGACAAAAAAAATATCATGTTGTTTGAGCTTGGCACTATAGAAACAGGAAAACTACAAATAAAAATGTACTAATAGTGTATTGCGTATCTTGCAGGTTTTACTCCTCACCCTACAGCATCTCCACAAACCGCATGATCGCTCAAACGTCAATCACTCCATTCATCGCAGCCTCTCCTGTCTCCACATATCAGGTAAGATCACAGCACATAGACAGTGTTCAGAACAAACACTTGCTGCAGGCAAACTAACTCCAGCATGTACAGGCATTCATACAGTGGCCCCAAGAAACATTTGGACACAAGATATACTGTATGTAACTTATGCATTTGTTTTAAAGTGGTCATGAACTGTTTATATATATATATATATATATATATATATATATATATATATATATATAAAATCTTCTCTGTGGACTGCTTAAACTTAAACTGCTAACTTTAAAAATGACAAAATTTAGATGTAGCTTTATATTTGCTGTCCTGTTTGATCTTCTTTGAAACATTTAGATGTAACGCCCGGAGGGCGGAGGATAACATGACGAGACGGAGACGGGATATAAATACAAAAACGGGTTTATTCAAACTTACGGGTAACAGATAGGGGATACGTGAAGACAGGACGACACAGGACGAGACCCACACGATTCAAGATACCAGACAACGAAGGACACAGACGAAAGGGTATAAATGGATGAAAGGATGATTACGTTAATGACACAAGAGGGATGAGTACAGGTGAAACAGATTAACAATGACGGTGGCGGGAGAAAGACAAAAGGCACGTGACGACAACAAACGATGACGTGGACGAACACTGACATTAGAAACTTTTGATTTCCGTTTTTAATTTGTTTACCATGTTCAAGATGTAGCTGCTCCTTGGCATACATAATTGGGAATTTTAAATAAAAAGAGTGTTAGTTTAGTTTAGTTTAGTTATATAACACATTTAATTATGACAGAGTCAACCCAAGTGGTGTACAGTAAAGTAAAATTAAACAATATCAATAAAACTAAACAAATTAAACACAACACACAAGCTAAAATATACACGGACATATACAGCAGTTACTTCAGCCCATAAGCCTTTTAAAAAGATATGTATTTGTATGAATTGAATGAATTTTGTATGAAAAACACATTTACAAGTCAGTTTGAACCGACTAATTAATAAGCTAAGCGCAATAAATAACAAAGCATACATAACAAACCTGTTCATTTCATTATGACAAACATAAAGAACAACACACAGTATATTAGCATAACATCGAGTGTGCTGCTAATCAAAGTCTTGAAATTAACCAGTTACAAAGCACTTTTCCAAGCATGTCTAGATTTTACATTCATTGGAAATTGTGGAAGAGCACAAATATTTGCTCTGACTACTTTTACTCTACCTTTTTTATCCATATGTACACATAAGATGAAGTGACAACCATTGTTGTGGTCAATTACACAAGACTTGGAAGTAAAAACCCTCTGTTATTATTGAAATGTTCTATTTGCATTTTGTATGTGTAGTCTAAGCGTTTCGTCTAATTCTGACATGAATGAGAGAGAGATTTACTATGGACACTTTTTCACATATAATGTAGCTTCAAGCTGTTGCGGTGGCATATGATGCAACACAACAACAGTTGCATCCTGTGTAAAACTTGGCACAATACAATGTCTTGTAATCCTCGGAAACATAGTGAGCATTTTTTTAAACAAGTTCCTCCAGCCCCAAACCTAACTCTCATCCGGGTCACTGCACCAATGTGACCCCTCCAGTTCTGCTCACCCCACTCTTTAAACAGTATGGGAGAACGGTGTCACCAGGGTTTATTTACACAGCTCTTATTAGCTGCAGTCTAATAGATTACACACAAGCTGGTGGATGAGGCTAAAGAGACAGTGATGTAGAAGTAGGCATTCTTCTTCTTTCTGCATTATATGGCCATCATACTGACACAAAATATAAAAAAAAAAAAAATACATTATCCACTGCATAGTATGGTACGACACAGCTCGGTTTGCATTTCCACTGCAGTTTAGTTCTTGGTAAAGTGGGTGGGAATATTGTTATAGTTGCGCTGCGTCTACTGGCATGACTTCCGGAAAAACATTTTAATTCTGTGTCGCTCCTCAGCTACCATTTCAGGTGTCACTTTCTTGTGATAGAATTGTATAAAAATGGTTTAGTTGTGTGAACCAACAATATAGCAGTGACTGCTGACTATTTAAATATAGCGGATTTGTTGTCTCATCTCGCAAATCCAATGATGGTAATAGTAACGATTCTCTCTGACCAATCAGTGATTATCAGAGTGTATACGTCATGTTTTGGCAATGGTATGGCTTCCTTTGTAAATGAACCGTGCTGTACTCTGCAGTGGAAAATGACCTTTAGTAGCTTGAGTTCTGTAAAAGGTGGACTAAAGGCTGGGGACATACCAAGCCGACGGTTGTCCATTTGGGCTTCATTTGTTCCTCAGTCAGGCTAGTTGGTTTGTTGTGTTATGTTGGCTCTCATGGGGTTACCGTCGGATCTTGTTAACCCGATCAACATGTAGAATTGGCATCAGATTGTTGGCTAAAGAAAGTGCTTTGACTGGTTATTCAACTGTGAGTCAGAGCGCGAATGTGACGTAGTGAAGTGAGCAAGTAAATAATTCAAGTCAAGTAGGAACACAATGAGACCAGCTATATTTTCGCTACATTTCTCAAATATTTGCAAACGATATGGATTATTAGATTATCAGACATATTTGCAGGAGCGAATCGCTCTGTGATGAGTGACAACTACTGTAACAATGGTACTAAACGATGCTTTGTTTACGCTTTGTCTGTCCGTGGCAGAAATTTGGTTTCTTTGCGGAACGAGACTTGGCTCTCATTTCAGTCAGCTTTTGTCTGTTTGGTGTGTTTATGCACAGCTTTTTGGTACAGACTTGATCCAATGCAAGGCAACAACACAGTTGGGTTTTGTTGGTGCTAGTTGTTTGGCCTCAGCTTGGTGTATACCGGCCCTAATAAAGAGGTTTTCATTCTGAAACTTGCAGGATGTTTTATAGTACCTGCCAAAAGGTTAAGGAACTTTTTCATTTCCCAATTCATGGCCCCTTTAAACAAATAGAGTACTGGGTTTAAGCAAAAACATTAATGAATTATTTGATTAAACACTTTATGAGTAAAAAATGCAGTAATGATCAAGAAAAGTGTAGATAGTCATGAGAAAAGAGTAATAATTTGGTGATGCTAAGGTGTTTTATTTGTAACTTGCGGGTGATTTAGGCCACTATATTCAAGCAAAAGTACATGCAAACACATATGGTGAGAGCGTTTTGAAGTATAGCATGTTATCTCCATGCATGCTGTTTTTTCAGGAAAGCTTATTAACGCTTTTTCTCCAGCCCTGCATCAGATGGAGTGAGCAAACAATGACTATGAGCATCCTTAATTGATTTGGCTTAAGCTAAACTAAACAAAACATTGCTGAGCACAGAGAATAGCTAAGCCCTTTAGATCATGCACCTCCCGTTCTCATAAGAATCGTGCAAAAACACACACACGCATACAAGAGCAGCAGCACTTATATACAAACCACCCACGCTGACCAAGTCCTAGTCCAAGCTCTCGACCGTGCATTTGTTATGATAAATCTTGCACGCCAGCAAAGGTTATCTCTTAATCAAATTTCGTGATATCATGTGCAAACGCGCCCCGCCGGCCGGCGAATTAATTTTAAATTGCAAACTGCGCTGAACCCGCCAAAACGAGTTCAAAGCCAAACTGATGGGAAATCAATGCACTGCTACCTTTATTTCTCCCCTAGAACTTGCAGAATGGAACAAGAGACAACTGCTTCCTTGGTGAAAGGACAGAGAGAAGGAGAGAAAGAGCATGAATCTTTTAGCAGTCTGGTAGAGAGAGAGAGAGAGAGAGAGAGAAGGTGTGCGCTTACACATCTTAGTGGACTTAGTGTGTTTAGAGAGAGGCAGAGAGAGAGACGCCCGAGGCAGATCACAGTGATGAACAAATCCCCAAGGCTTTTCTTCCTAGAGCAACATAAAAGGACACCGCATATAAATTTAGACACCTACAACTGTTCAAACGCACTTTCACCAAACTAAATGCATACATCTATCCTCTCAGAGCGGAAGTGGCCACTTATCCTCCATTCCACGTGCTATGAAAATACTACAGGTCAGGATATCTTGCTATTTTAGTGTCGATGAGATGCAGTTGTAGATTTGGTTTTTATATTTTCCGCTTCCTTGTAAATAATTTTTTTTTTAGGTGTTTTAGTAGGCCTACATCAGATGAAATGGTACCTTGGCAAGTAGCAGAAATTAAATTAATAAATTTTATTTTAGTAAATAATTGTGTATATTTTATTAGAATATTAATTGTACTTAATTGTTTAGTCATTTTGTTTTTATATTTAAAAATGTGTAAGCATTTTTTTGTTGCTTTTTTTTAATTCAAACTTTGTAATTTTAGTTTTTTTTATATTTAGTTTTTTTTCATTTCAGTTTAGTTTTTTTATTATTATTTTAGTAGATTGAGTAAAACAATGTATGTTTTTATGTTGGAAAACATTTATTTATTTTCATTTATTTTTATATTTCATTTTTATTTTAACAAATTTATATATTTTTTAATATCAGGCAATGTTTTTTTATTTTAATCTTATTTATGGCTTTAGTAATTTAATTGTTTTGTAAATCTTGTATTTTTACTTTTTTATGTATCTTTATAGTTTTTAGTCATTTAATAGTAGTAATGATATGCAACTATCGTAGTATAGTAGTAGTAGAAATGCAACTGTAAATGAGAAATGATAATTTTTTTTGTTTTATTTTATTTTAGTATATATTTTTTGCTTTTTTAAATTTTTTTATTTCAGTTAAAGTTTTAGTACATGTTTAAGCATATTTAAATATCTCGTTTTATTCAGTAAATGTAAATATTTATATTTTCTCATTTTATTTTGGTTTTATTCCATTTCTTTTGTGTTTCTCATATGGTTTGTTTTATTGTGTATATGTATTTATTCATTTTAATGTAAAAGTTGGTTTAACTTTTGATTCTGATATGCATTGCAGATAATTATAGTAACCCCATCCTAATTTAAGTAATGGTAAATGTGGAATTACTATGGCGGCAAGATGAAAGGAGAGATTTTTGGGGGTCCACGTCGGCCTCAGATGATGAAACTGCTGCCGCAGCGTTGTAATTAGGAGGCAATATCACTGTCTGTAGAGTTGCGATCCCTATGTAATTATCGCACTTGTATTACTGGCTCCTGCCTCGGCGGTTCTGGGGAATCGGGGCTTCGAGGCGTAGGAGGGGGTGAGGAGTGAAATTAAGAAATGCTGGTTTCCGCCCACAGGTCCAGAGTACGTCGTGGATGCCTCACCAACAGTACGTTATGCAACCTACGGTAAGTGCCGCTGAGAAGGTGTTCATTTGTCTTGCTGTGTGGTGTGTGTGTGTGTGTGTGTGTGTGTGTGTGTGTGTGTGTGTGTGTGTGTGTGTGTGTGTGTGTGTGTGTGTTGGATGTGAGGAAACAGACAGATAGAGACGAATGAGGAGAGGAGATTTTGTTTATCTTTGTGAAAGGGTAAGACAAAAATAAAAGAAAAAAACGTGGCTCTTAACCCTCATCGCCCTCTTGTGGGCGAGCAAGTAAGCAAAAGAGATTTAAAGGGATAGTCCAAAAGAACAATTACAAATTTGTGATTATTTATTCACATTTTATGGATATAATATATGACTGACCTAGATTGTTGAAGACAGAGGCTGTCAAATTTCAAATAAACAGACATAATTAAAGTTACATTTGCATTTTATTTTAGTTAAAGGGAACCCTGGATATTAATACTTGTTTGCCAAAATATAATGTAAATGATGTCTCTTAATGAAATATGATGAAAAAAAACCATGAAACTTTACATTACTTAAAAAATCCACCTCGTTTTATACAGATTTTGGACTACGGAGGTGCTCCGTTGTTTTCAATGACACTGTAATTGTTACTATTATTAAAGCAACAGAATTAGAAATACAAAAGGCTGATATGATGCCACATTGTGCAGCTTTAGGTCAATATTTTTCAGACAAACAACATCGAAAACTGAAGAGTTTTATGTCTTTACTGATTTCCTATATTGAGAAGAAGAGAAAAAAGGATGCGAAGATGACTGATGACTTTTAGTAAACCACAACTACTGAAAGAGTGCAAAGGTGGAGATCGATATAAGTGAGCACTTAAACCAATGTGGCATTGTATCAGTATTTTATTTTCAAGGTTCTGTTGTGGTAATAATAGCAACAGACAGTGGCAGTAGTTCACAGAGTGCGTAAAATAATGGTGCGCCCCATAGTCCAAATGATATGTGAATATTTTATAATAATGTTCTTTTGTTAGTTTTCTCCTACATATTTCAGTAAGAGACATCATTTGTGTTATATTAAGCAATTCAAATCTTAATAGCCAGGGTTCCCCTGTAAGGTTTTAGCAATTTAATTTATTATATTTTAAGTTCACAATTTATATTATTAAAATTTTTAGTTAAATATAAATAAATGTTCAAATTTGTTCTTTTTATCATGATTATCATTATTATTTAGTTTTTCTGTTTTATTAATGCCACGTCTAAACTAATCCTGATCAATTTAAAAATCACATTTTCATCTAAAAACACTCCATGTCCACACTATCATTTTTCATTTTTTCCGTCATTCACGAAAAGACGCTTTTACCTGCATCATATCTGCATGCCATTTATTTACTTTCCGTCTCTTTGAAACATTGCGGCAAAATGTTCAAATGTCCGCAACTGTCATCTGCTTCCGCCGCTGAACAAATCCAGTGAACATTTAGTGTCCTTTGAAGAGAGGCAATATGAAGCATTTACAAACTGGCATTAATCTTTAATAAAGTTGTCAAAACGGACTGCATTCAAAATATCTGTCGCATGACTAAATATCTGTCGCATGACTAAATATGTGTCACATGACTAAAATGCGTCATTGTTTTCGAAAGCCTCTGTTTTTGACAGTCCATACTTCAACATGAAAACAGCATTTTCAAATTTGTACACTTTTCGTTTCCTAAACACGCTGTCTCAGTGGGGATGGAAGGCCAAAGCGAAGAGAAAAATATGTTTAAATGAAAGCGTGTTGGTGTGGACATGGCCTAAAATTCCAAATACTGTATGAAAAATACTGTTTGCTTTATCTGAGTTTTATTAATATTTGTCTTTTGTCCATTTGTATTTGTTTTTGAACTCTTCTTCAGACCTCCTAGAATGTTCTTTTAGTCCACCGGTTTAAAGATGGAACGAACCACTTTAATCAAACTGTCGTGGTGCCTTTTTTTGTGTCATTTTGATGCTTGACAGTTCATAATTCTTATAAAGAAAGACAGTTTTTCACGCGAGAAAGGAACATACAGCAGTTTAGGATGATTAAATGATGACAGAATTGTCATTTTTGGGTGAACTGTCCCTTTAAGGCCGGTAGACTCGAAGATTCATTTCTCCAGTCTGCGACAGATAAATAGATCCCTTGTCTGAGCTCCATCGACACAACTTTGTCAAGCTGGAGAGCCTCTCACTCTGTCTCGCTCCACAAACTACCTGTCTTGTGTTCTTTCGCTTAAGTCCTGTATAAGAAGGCAACCCCTCGGCTGGGGTCTGGAGGTCTGCCCACCATTTCTCTGGCTCCCACCTGAACTTGGATTTACTGTAAGCCAGGGGTCTGCATTCCTCTATGGAAATGGCCAAAGGTAGTCTGGGATCAGGGCTTTTTTTTTTTTCTTTGGCACGGCCTGAAAAAAGCTTCAGTCAGCTGTTTCCAGATCCGCAGCAGGCTTCATTCGATCCTGAGCAACTGGAGTAGTGAAACAGGGTTATAGAAAAGCAGGCAGATGTCTGTCTGACTAGATAATGATATTCCAGACTTCTTCTTGTTGTTTTTTTGTGTGTGTGTGTGTGTGTGTGTGTGTGTGTGTGTGTGTGTGTGTGTGTGTGTGTGTGTGTGTGTGTGTGTGTGTGTGTGTGTGTGTGTGTGTGTGTGTGTGTGTGTCATCAGATGGAAGGTTTGATGATCATGATTATGCTGTGTAAATGTGTTTGTAACCAAACCCTCATATCTAATGATCTGGCAACCCATCAAAAAAGACCTCAGCTGCCTGAGAGAGAGAGAGAGAGAGAGAGAGAGAGAGAGAGAGAGAGAGAGA
>CAIGQW010055978.1:4442826-4454154 GCA_903798125.1 Danio choprae | reverse complement strand
TGTGTGTGTGTGTGTGTGTGTGTGTGTGTGTGTGTGTGTGTGTTGCAAATGTGAATTTTAATTGCATTAACCATGAACCAAACAATTCTGAATTTGGGATTTAATTGGGAATGACATGAAGAGGAGTTTACTGAAATGCAAGTCAAAGGAAATTTAACAAAGACACATGACAGAAGAGTTTCATTACTTCAGCAAAAGGATCAAGAACAGATCAGTTTTCAGCCTACTTTATTTTTACCCTTTTATGATTTGCTTTTCTGTTTCCAACTTTAATATGTTTGAAGCATTTTTGTATTATTTCCATAATGTTTCATAACCCCTAATCTTCAAAAAACAATTAATTTGAGACTAGCCAATTGTGATTTCCTGAAAGAAAGAAAATTCTCTAAATTACAATATTTTTAAATTTAGAAGAACAGTTATCAGAATTAATATTAAATTAAAATTAATATTAAAAATGTACCCAGTAATTCCAGAGAAATGTATCATATCTCATATATTTGGTTCTATCTTTTAGTAGTTTAATGGATCATAGTTGATCTATAGTCCGAGCAAACCTCACTCCACAGTTTAGGATGCATGCGATTCACAAGTTTAATCACAATCAAAGTTGCTACGGATTTTAAATCATTTGTGTGCAACATGCACATAACCGATCTCAATGAATGCAAACAGTAAAATAAAAGTCGTTAATTTATTCATTTTTTTATTTCTTTTGTTTTACCAGTGAAGTCTTGCTAGCCAAGATAGTCAGTTAAATCATGTCACATTTGCTTGATTTACTCTTTCAACTGTTTCCAGATTTTCACTTCTGTCCAAAATTCTGAATTCTGAACATGCATCCTCTAGAAGAGATTATTGGATATATGTGATTTATATAAGTATATCAAGATAAAACAAGACAGCGTATCCTAATTAGCAACAGTATCTTCCCAAGAAAGACCATGCTGGTTGACCAGCACTAACCAGGATAAAGCAGCATGAAAAATCATGCTGGTGTAAGCTAGTCTTTTCAGCAGGGTATCTTCACAGATGTTGTCAGCAGGGCACTCGCACACATACACACACCAACTAGCAAGCTACCCACAATGCACCACCCAGAGGGCCATCACTCAACTAACTGTACCTGTTACTTTCCATCCGAGCGCGAGGAAGAATCCCCAGCCACCCTAACCAAATCACATCCTGGAAATGAACATTAATGAATCAAGACCGCAGTGCATTACGGCAAAGCGGCTTAAAGTGGAACCGCTACGCAAGACGAGAGAAAAGAAATGAAACGCTTCTCTAAGCCCCCGCTAGTCACGGTCATTTGCAGAAACAAAGAAGCCCATGTTTGAGTAAAGATTTGCGTTTATCCCAGCCCCATCGCAGCTCCGTTTAAACGCTGGGAATTGGCGCGTATGTGCGTGAGAAAGAAAAATGCACGGTATATGTTTTTCTTAATTGTATTTAAATGGTGGGAATTGCTGGTTGCGCCTTGGCACATACCGTGGAAGATTAATATCAAACATCCTCCCTGGCAGCCTGCGTTTTTAAAAGCACCGGCACCTGAGAGAGACAAAAAAGAGCCACTTCCTTTTCCTGTCTCTATTTTAGATGTCTTGGCAAAAAGCTCTCCTTCCTCTGATGTCACTGGAGATTTCTGCTCATCTAGTTTACAACGGAAACCCCTGGCTTTCAACCGCAGCCACACACACACACACGCGTTTTTGGGATCCTGGCTTTGGGTTGAAAACGAGCATACAGGCTGTTGTTCGAAGAGAGAAATCTCATTGGCTGTCTCCGAAATCCCTCTCAGATTGTCACTCACTTTCCGAATACTTCCCCTGAGGGAAATGAAGGAAAAACACACACGCATACGCACACGTACGCACAAGCGCAGCTTTAATCATCTGTCTAAGTCTCGCACTGATACGGCTGTAAATTAGAGTGGAGAATTATTCAGCATGGATTTCTTTTTTCCTGCGCTCATTATGAAAGCTTGTCGCGGGGCGGGGGAACTGTTAGCTTGAGGCTCTCGCTTCTGAAAGCTAAGACGCGGCGGGTGCTGAGCGGAGCGGCTGAACGCTTTACCTCTGAAAGCGTGAATAGAGACAGAGCGCTTCTGACACCAAGTGCCTGTACAGTTTATTCTTCAAGCGCAGGCAAGCACCAGCTCCACCAATCTGAGCTGGCTGAGAGACAGACTGAAGCATGGCTGTGTGTGTGTGTGTGTGTGTGTGTGTGTGTAAAGGCTGTTAGTGAAATCAGGGAAAATGTCTCTTTCAAAGATGTTCACAAACTAGTACATTTTCATCAAAGTAGGGCAGAGTGGGGACAAAAGTAACATTTTTCATAAAAACCTCATTTTAAAAGATAATGTTTTAGACAGAAATATATTTTTGCTGTGGTTACTAACTCACAACAGTGCTCTATCAAAATCAGGTGTTATTTTGTGTCAATATAGAACAACTCCAACATAATTTCACTTCAAACAAAAGTTGCACGTTGTTACTTTTGCTAGATATTTGCTAAACGTTTGCTAGATTTACTGGCTTAATCTTTTTTTTTTTTTAATACATCTGACTAAGACCTTGTTAATGTTATCTGCAAACATATTTTGTTCTTTATTTTTTCCCCAAAAAATTAAACTGCATTTTTCATTTTAAATGTTTCTTCCATCAACTGTTTCAAAAGCAATCCCACAATGCAAAATGTTAACATTTTCTATAATTTTTTAATATTTGTTTATTATTATTGGCAATATGCATTAATCTTATAAAACATAAGAGTCAAACACTAAAAACTAATGTGGAAGTGAAAAATAAGGCATGGCTATTAGCAGTGGGACATAAATAACAGTGTTACGTTCGTCCCCACAGGAACTCTTGCCATTTAAACCTGATTTACTTTTAAACTGAAAAACTCGGAGATTTGAAACTCAAGGATGTGTTATTGCACTAAATAACCTGTAGATTGATCTTTAGTGTGACACATGAACAGAGAAACACAACTTGTAATAAGGGAAAAAAGAACCACTGCAATAATTAACTTTTTGCACTTAAAAACTGAAATTTGGAGCTAACTGTGGGACACGGCCCCGAAATCACATGATATTTGGCAGCTCCATCAAATGTTGCATGCTGAATGTGCTGTTATAGCCTGGAAATTAAATGTTGTCAGGGCTTCGAGAAAATCGATTTGTTACTTTCGTCCCCCATTATTTTCGTCCCCACTCTCCCCAAACCGGACGCTCCATACAATACTGTATAACAGAATATCTGTTCATGTGGTTCACACCAGCAGTTACAAATTGACTTTTTATTTCACAATTCGGAGGAAAAACATCAGATTAGCAAGATATGAACTCAAATCTGGGTGAGCTTATACTAGAAAAAAATTGTATTGCAAGAAAACCCAAAGGTTTATGTCTTCATTAGGGCATATTAAATTTATATCTCACAATTTTGACCCTTTCACTTATTAGGCTTTGGTTTATAGGCTTTCTCACAAAATACAGGAAATCTTATTTAAATTAAAATAGCCATTTTCTGTTTTAGTATATTTTAAAATGTAGTGATGTCATAGCTGAAATTTCAGCATCATACTTCCAATCTTCACATAATTACCAGTATCACAGAATCCTAAAAAAGTCATTTTATGATTATGATTTCATAATTACATTTATTATTCATATTATCAATGATAAAAATCAATGATTAAGGAATTTTTAGGATTCTATAGTGAGTATAAATTTCCAAAAACACAGCATTTACTTAAAATGTAAATGTTATGTAATATTATTAATCTACTGTTCTGTCTCTTTTGATGCACTCTTGCTGAATATCCCAATTAAATATTTCACAAAACTAAAGAAAATTCCATTTTAAGTAGTGAATAAGAAAAAAAATCCTTACAACATAATAAAAGTCCAATAAATTTCATAAAACTGAAAACTTCAGATATGTGTATCTGCTGAAAGTGCTCTACAGTCAGAACAGATGAATTAAAGCCCCGGTGAGATGTTGGAGAAGTGATTCTGAACTGATAAGTGTCTTAAAAGCAGAAAGAGCCCCTCATAAACTGTAAGAAGAGCTGTACGCCGCAGAACGCTTACTCATCATCCTCCGCCAAAGCATCTGAGAAGCGCTGAACTTTCTGACAAACTGTTTGACGGAGGGTCTCCTCGGAATGATTAATCCTAATCAGGCTGGCATGTGAGAACGAGCGTGTGCGTCCGACTCTGGCCTAGTTCTGCCCAAGCGCTCATGTGATCCGTCAGATGATCGCAGCCGTTCTCCGTCTCCCTCTTTCTCTCTTTTGTCTGTTCTTCACATGTGTTTGCACTCTCGTCCCGGCGTGCCTGAAACGTAAACAGACCCGCGGTGTGGAGCAGCTCTGCCGTTAAGTGAGCAATGCATCATCTCTGCAGAAGTATGCATGACTCGCATTTGGATCGCATTATTTCACTTGTTGAAGTGGAACAGCTCACGTCTGGCCCTCATAATAGAGTCCAGCTGCGGCTGTACTGGCCAATGAGAAACAAGCAGAGCGCTTTTTGTGGAGAGCATGGCTGTCTGATCAGCTTGTTGACTCTAATGAAGTTGTCCCGATGCATTGGTGAATGGTCGTTCATCTCTCCTCTCATTCTGCCAGTGGCTAGTGACTTGAAAAATTTACTGGCATAAATATTTTTTTTATCATCCGAGAATCTGTATGTGCATCATTTCTTTAAAAATAGAGCAAACTTACTTTTTTACTTTGTTACTTTTTTAAAAAAATGTAACGCGAGTTACTTTTTATATGAATTAATTTGCTTTTAAAAAATAAATTGCTGAATTAAAATTAGTGTAATCACGTAGAATCAAACTCAATGAGAGATTGAGCTCCCCGTGGGAACAGACAGAAACCAAGATGGCAGTTGGCATTTCTGTGTGGAGTTTGCATGTTCTCCCCGTGTTTGCGTAGGTTTCCTCCGGGTGCTCCGATTTCCCCCACAGTCCAAAGGCATGTGGTATAGGTGAATTGAATAAACTAAATTGGCCGTACTATATGAGAGTGTATGGGTGTTTACCAGTACTGGGTTGCGACTGGAAGAGCATCCGCTGTAAAAAACATATGCTGGAATAGTTGGTGGTTCATTCCGCTGTGGCGACTGATAAATCAGAGACTAAGCCGAAGGAAAATGAATGAGTGAATGAAAAAACTTATCATAATCTGTTTTCATGAAAATGTCACAGTGCTGTACCTCAGATTACTTAAATATTTATATAATTATACATTTGACAATCACACTCAATCATGTTGCATTCTCGACAATTGTTAGAATTAACGGCCAGCTGGTTTCATACACTCTCCAACACAGATTTTCACTCGAATTTGATCATTTGGTGAGTGTTTGTTTTAGGCCCTGCCAGTAACCGTGTGTTTGCCCATGTGTGTCTTAGGGTGCTGTTATAACGCCAACCATGGACCACACCATTTCCATGCAGCCCGCGAACATGATGGGACCCCTCACCCAGCAGATGAACCACCTGTCTCTGGGCACCACTGGCACTGTGAGTGTGTGTTCAAGCCTGTTCACCTACCAGCCAAACGCTAATTAAAAGTTTGCAAACTGATGTTGGAAAAGAAAGTAAAGCTCTGCCCAGGGGTGAGAAAAAAGTACCTGGGAAGTAAAATATAGATATTGTGTCAATATCATACTCGATTAAATGCATCTAGCCAAAATCGCTCCTGAGCGAAATCCAATTATGAAATCCACATTGATTTGTACTTAAGTCTTTGAAATTAAATGCAATAAGGAATGAAAATTAAATAGTACGTAATAAATGCGAGCAATGAGGGGTTTTGTTTGGTGCCTTTCACTTTATATGACAAATTCACATGAAGATTTGTATTAGCTGGCCAGTATATAGTACATTTTTGGCTTTTAAATATACAACAAATATACAAAGTTATTGAAAGAAAATTGTGATGCCCAGTATATGAGCAGCCACATCGGTAACCACTAAGTCCACACTAATTTGTATCTGCAGTGTATTCCACTGAAAACTCCTCAATTTCCACTGTTGATTCATTTTTTTATCTATTTATGTAAATGTGTGTACATATATATTTATTCAGTTTTCATTATTTATTAAGCTTTCCATTATTTTATTATTTCTTTCTTTTATTTGTTCAGTAATCTTATTGAATAATATGCAGATATATCAGTGATTTGTGTACAATACTATTTGTAAAGTAATATTTGCTATAGTCTGTTAGTGAATGTATTATATCAGAGATCTGTTGTAGATTTGTTTACCAAAAATAATCGGATTTGAATATCGTAAACCTTAAGCGTCCACTGAAAGGTATTTGCGCAACTGAAAATGCTAGTGCTCTTCACTCGGTAAGTGTTTCTCCAACTGTCTGAGCATTTAAACACACTGTTCGATCAACTCTTTCTATAAACACACACTCAGCATCTCGCTACGCTGCTGCCATTTAACAAAAAATGAGCTTCCATTGACAAAAACAGAAAAAAATAAGTATAAGTTAAGAAGTTTTTTTATTTTATTTTATTTTTTCAGTTTCTATACTCTGAAAATCATGAATCATTTCACATAAATCTGCAGATTTTTATAGCAAAAATAGCTAAATAAATTCAGATTCTGCAGAATGTTTCTGGCCACAGTAATGACCATTAAATGTTTATTTAATTATGCTAAAATGCTAAAAACTCCTACTAATCATCTTTACATAAACAGACTTGGCCCGAACATTAAATCGTGTACGGTGTCATTACTGCTCATTATTGCTTCTTAGTTTCTAACAAGAACAAGGCAGGATGCAATGGTGTTCAGCTGTTTTCCCTTCATGACACTGCAATTTCATCTCGTTTTATGTTTGTTTATTCATCTCGTTTATTATGTATTTTTTATATGGGGTTTAAACACAGTTGTGTGTAAATACATCCAGCCTCTAACAGTAACAAATTATTCATTCTATTTTTTATAATTACACATTTGATAAAATCTGTCTGCAGAAACCCTTTGATTGACATTCTCCCTTTGTACATGCCATCAATCAGAGAGGGAAAGTCCCGCCCATTACTGACTATCTCTGCCTCATTAGCATAAACAGCCCTGTGTGAGATGCAGCCGTCCACCATTACAGTTTTCACACCATACCTGCTGAAGATAATGTCAGCGACTTTGTTGAGTTTTAGGATGCACAAATGAACACCATAGTTTCCAAATACTACATTCTTCTGAGTCACTTCTTTTGACATTTTCAGTTTTTCACAGAGATAACGTTAGTCCTGTTTTAAATCTGCCGCAATGCTGAAGCATAGGCATTTGTAGCTCCGCCCTCTTTTGAAAAAAGAGCTTGGACCTCTATCTCATTTAAATTTAAAGCGACAGTCACTAAAATTTGGATGAAAGCCTAAAAGGGGAAGTTTCAAAGAGTAATAAAAATGATTTGTTGGGTATTTTGAGCTGAAACGTCACATATACACTTATACACTCTTGGGACATCAGAGACATATTTTACATTTTGTAAAAAAGGGGCATAATAGGTCCCCTTTAATACTAGGTCTCTCTGTTTAAAGTGCTACATTCTGATGATAAACCTGTTAAAGCTGTACAGTCTGAAAGGTGATGACACCACAAAAATAAGTGTGATCTCCGCTGGCGTATATATTTTTATGAACATTCCATGCATACGGCAAACTGCAAGCCAATGTGAATTGGTCCATATTAATGCACAGTTCATGTGATTTTTTTTTTTTCCTGTGTTTTAATTTTGTTTCCAGTACATGACTGCGGCTGCTGCTCCTATGCAGGGGACCTATATTCCCCAGTACACTGCGGTGCCTGCCTCTGCTGTCTCAGTGGAGGTGAGTTTCTGGGTGACTGCAAATCCATTCACTGCTCCAGCTGATTAGACCACCTCTGCTAATTGAAAATGTAGAGATCACTTGCCTCGGGGCACAAAATCCACCCACAACTTCCTTAGTGCCTTTTTTTATTCACAGCTTTACGAGGTCTGGAGCTCAATCTGGCCTAAGAACTAAACACAGCTCTATGTGGGCTCTTTTTGGTTGAGGTTAAAGCGTATTTCAATTTTGTGCATGTGTGTGTGTGTTAGGACGTCCTGTAATTCAGACATCATCTCGTTGCAGGGAGTGGTGACGGATGCTTCTCCACAGAGCATCCCAGCCTCGTCACAGGATGCCAGCGGGCAGCAACAGGCTCTGGGTGTGGAAAACACCAGCGATCACGCGCCCACCTACTCTTTTCAGCCCGCCAAGTGAGTTTGACTGACACAGCACACTGATAAGATGAATAGGGGACGTGCATATAGAGGTCATTGCAAGAGTACAATGTTTTTATAGCATTGCATTTTGGCTGCATGCAATGACAGTAGGTAAAACATTGCAGTAGGTTTATTATTATTAATATTAATGTGATTTTTTACATAAAGAAATGCTCCTTGCATGGCTTAATTCTGTGGAAAATAAGGTATGTTTTAGCTCAATAATATTTTTATTTGATATTGCTACTAAATATTTGTGCAGTAGGTATTATCGATTTATTACCTGCTGACCTCTTTTTAACACTTTATTGGTCACTGACTGAAATACTTATTAAAAAAACGTGTTACTATTTGCAAGACTTTTTAGGATTTATGTTTTCTAAAAATTATATTGTAATCAGTGTTAATGAAGTTACCATTAATAAAGTTAGCCTATATACCAAATGTGTTTTGTTTCTGCCGGGGTTTTTCTTAAGTGTTATCATTTAAATGCCAACTTAATCTGTGATAAATCTTGAATGCTTTGTAGTGCAAATTAAATATGAAATGCATTTTGTGAAATACATATTTTTTACTAAAAAAATATAAAAGCCTTAAATTCTAAAGTTATGTTTCAAATTTGAGGTGGATAATTGAATATGTAGCTTTTGGTTAGTTTTTTTTAGGGTGCAGTACCAACGTTTCCACTAAACTCAATTGCTTTATTAATTTTTTCCAATATGGCCTATGTTTCGACCATGAACAACAAAATTGTGACAATTATTCGTGATCATTTAACTTTTTATTTGTTTCTGTTTTGTCCCAAAAACATTTTTATTTAAAAACAACCTATTCTCTAATGGTAGATACTTCATGAAAAGATTTCTGAAGCATTAAGTAAATACATGAACTAATGAAACCTTATTGTAAAATGTGACCCATTATCAATATGCATGTCGCTGTGTTATACATTACCACGTGATTGTATTGACTAGAAAACATTTTTATGCCAAAAAAAAACACACAGCTGTACTAGGGTACAGACTGAATCCATGATATACTTGCAGCCTTCTATTTGGCTCAACAAAAGCAGTAGTTATTGAGCCATCAGGGCTCCAGTAAGTGATCATACTCAAGTGAACCTTGAACGATATACTTTCTGCTTCTGAAACTCCAGATAACCAGAGGAGGAGTGGGGCGCTGAGGTGACTGCGTTGCCTTGAGACTGGGGGACTGCAACGAGGGAACATTGAAGACAGAGCGCAAGAGATAGGAAAACACGTTTGTGTCTACTTTTGCACAAGCATCTAAAAAACAACAACAAACAAACAATTTATTTAACACCTGGCCCACAGCGGAGGACCTTTGGAGAACTCACAACCAGATGGGAAACCAGATGAGAAATGCAGTCTGGGCTACCCTGAAAAAAAACTTTACCTTCATGAAGTGAACGAATTCAAACAAGTACAAGTTTTCCTATTCTTTTTTTTTGAATGTGCAGGTAGGTTTTCAGAAACAGTGGGTTTTTCTATTAGACGAGGAAGCACGTTCTTGTAAAACAATGAGAGAAGGAGCAAAAGAAGTCTTCCTCGGAATTCTAAGCTACTATTACTTTTCTTTTTTTATGAGTTAGATTTTAGTTTTCTAGAGAATATCAATGTTTTTTCATCTTTGTTGCCTTAATTTCGAGAAACATCTAAGACTTTTTTCCTGTTTGAACTGAACAGACTGACGAATGAAGTGAAAATGACCTGACAAAGAAAGGAAAATTACTTGTATAAAGCATAGAGAGAGAGAGAGAGAGAGAGAGAGAGAGAGAGAGAGAGAGAGAGCGCAAGCGGTCTCCTCGAGACGTTTTAAATTATCAGTGGTGACTTTGTGTTTAAATGAGGGGACAAAAAAATATTGTGGTCATGATGATGATGATGATGATGATGATTAAAGAGAGTTGCATTTTTTAGAAACAGAGGAAAAAATGTTAATCCACTGCATCATGGGAAATGCAGTTTATTGTGTAGTGCAGATCATTTTTAATGGCATTATTGTTTTTATCTGCAATATTTTTTATGAGCTTTAAGGTGTTTTTAGCCTGCTTTGCTTGTTTCATTGCGGAAAAACAAAAAAAACAAAAAAAAAACTAAAACAGTTGAAAAAAAAATGGCAGTGCAAATCTACATAGATTAAAAAAAGCTTATGGATTAAATCAAGTCAAAAAAAGCAAATGTGTGCAAAAAGCAATAGTAATAGGAAATTGTTGACAATTTCTTTAGTCTTTCTTAGCTGTGGATCAAATGCAGCCCATGGATGGCATATTTTATACCAAAGATGAAGAAACCCCCCTCAAGACAGTGGAGTGGATAGATTTTTTTTTACCTTTCGGTTTTTTTCTTTTCTATTTGAGATTTTTTTGGGCGTAATAGTAGTTTGGTTTGAGAAGTATCCGTTTGACCTTGACGGCCAGATTGGTACCTGACAGTTTAAACTTCCTTCCACTGTTGCAGAATCTATGTCAATTGTTGAGAGGCAGAAAAGCACCATCGCTGATTGTCATGAGTGTGATTTTTGTCCAACAGAGGACGGCAGAGAGTGGCTGAACCATCAGTCATCCTCCGTCTGCTCGGCTCAATGAACTATACCTCTATCGCTGCACCTTCTCGGTCGCCGGCCCACGGTCGGTCACTACTAAACGCGTCCGTTCAGTTCCAGCTTTCTCTCAGAGAAGGCCGTTTTATCGTCATTTCAACTCAACAGGAAGGAATCAAAAGCACTCACTAGTGTGTGTATTTAAACTCTGTGTACAGATCACTACCTCATCGAAAGCAATTTTACCATGAGGAAACACAGGAGATTGTGTTGCAGGTCATGAAACACAAGCTTTGCTTCAGGGGCACTGAAAAACGTTAGCAATTAGCAGCATTAGCGTAACATGTTGTTCTGAGCACCTCCGTCCTTCTCTGTTTTTGCAGTCACGTCTATTGAAACGCCTCATATTATATGCAAGGTTTCTTTAATCAACCAGATGCCATAGGAAATCATTACTTGAAAAACAATGGCTCTGTCCCA
>CAIGQW010055978.1:4423678-4437826 GCA_903798125.1 Danio choprae | reverse complement strand
GTGTGTTTGGATGTTTCCCAGTGATGGGTTGCAGCTGGAAGGGCATCCGCTGCGTAAAACATATGCTGGATAAGTTGGCGGTTCATTCTGCTGTGGCGACCCCAGATTAATAAAGGAACTAAGCCGAAATGAAAATGAATGAATGAATGATATAACATTTTGTTTAGTTTTTAGCTGATACCTTAGTTTAGTCTAATCATTGATAAATGGTTTTGTTCAAACTATTTTCATTGGTAAAACAACCCAAAAAAGTGACCCTAGAACACAAAACCACAAAAGTCATAAGTGTAAATTTGGAAACTGAGATTTATACATCATCTGAATAAATAAATAAGCTTTACATTGAGGTATACTTTGTTTGGATAGGACAACTTTTGACAGGGCGACACAGTGGCTCAGTAGTTAGCACTGTTGCCTCACAGCAAGAAGATCGCTAGTTCGAGCCCCTGCTGGGTCAGTTGGTGTTTCTGTGTGGAGTTTGCATGTTCTCCCTGTGTTGGTGTGTGTATCCTCCAGGTGCTCCGGCTTCCCTCACAGTCCAAAATACATGTGCTATAGGTGAATTGAATAAACTAAATTGGCCGTAGTGTATGAGTGTGTATGAATGTTTCCCAGTACTGGGTTGCAGTTAGAATGGCATCCATTGTGTAAAACATATGCTGGATAAGTTGGCGGTTCATTACGATGTGGCGACCCCTGATCAATAAAGGGACTAAGCCGAAGGAAAATTAATGAATGAATGAACATTTGACAGACAACTATTTGAATATCTGCAACCTGCAAAAATAATAATGAATACAGAGAGAATTGCCTTTAAATATGTCTAAAGTGCTTAGCAATGCACATTACTAATCAAAAATTGAGTTTTAATATATTTGCAGTAGGAAATTTACAAAATATCTTCAAAGTACATGATCTTTATTAATATTGTAATGGTTTTCGGCATAAAAGTAAATAGATAATTGTGACCCATACAATGTATTTTGGACTTTTGCCCAAAAATATACCCCTATAACATAAGCTGGTATTGTGGACAAATGTAAGTCACTCAATATTAACTTGTTTGTTGGACTGGAGTATAAAATCAACATTATCATGCTCACATGCTGGAAATGGCACTCTCTTTTGTGGGATATTATTGAACAATATAATGTCTTATATAAAACAAAAACCCATACCGGGAAAGGCGTTCATACCTTGAATTATAGGGTCATTCTACATTCTAATAGTCTTAATCAGGCAGTGAATGCTTTTGGACTTTATCAGACTTTGTGTTTGTTTGTTTTACGCGAAGGGAGTGACATTCCCGATAATGTCAGCTCGCAAATCTTTAAAACAACAATTAAGATTATATTATTGCAGACCATGAATTTCACACACCCCCTAAAAACAACCGACACATCAATATGCTGCTTTATTTCTTCATAATAGGACAGGAAATTAAAAGAATTGAGAATGTAAAATGCGACAGAATGACTGACAGAACGAAAAATGAAAGTCAGCGACACTATTTTGATAACAGGTTTCTTCAAAATATCTTATTTCACGTTCAGCAGAAGAAAGAAAGTCATACAGGTTTGGAATGACAAAATTGTTGATAATTTTTTGGGGATGAACTATCTATTTAATACGACAACGAGGCTGCTGTCCTTTACTTACCACGAATTACGTGTTATTTGAACGCGGTCAGATAGGAAGCGCTCTATTAACACGTCAGCAAAGAGTTTCCACACAGATGCTGAATTATAGACTGGAATCATGGCGGCTCATAAATAGGTTTTACAGGCAGGTAATTAGAGTTGTCGAGGTGCTCTGGGAATACATTATTCTGTCATTAAAGAGAGACTTTTGAAAAGATCTTTTGAAAGTCATCATAAACGCTTCAGTCTATTTTTATTCTCTATACGTCTACGTAATGAGCTCAATTAGCCACTAGGGGACAGTATTAAAGCAAAGTTGGTGTACTTTATCCTCTGTGATGACCATTACAGTGAGCTGAGAAAAGTTCACGCTGTGGATTAAAGCGATGCCAAGTTCACGATGACTGCTTCAGTAAGGACATGAAGCTAGCTTTTCATTTTCAAAACAAAAAGATACAACAACAACAACAAAAGTCACTGTGTTTTTTTGTGTGTGTTATCCACTGTCTTTTTGGAGAGTTCTTTTTATCATGTGCTCGCTGCTATCAAGCATTCAGTATTTAAGTGGTCTGGGCCTTGGGGACGGAGAGAAAGTCTCTTCATGAAAGAGTGAATCATTGTGTGGGATAAAGCTGGAGGTTTTGCTAACTGTAGGATGGAGTTCTCATCCTAGCTGTAATTAAGTAAGCTAAAAACACGTTTTTTTTTTCATCCACTCGAAGGCTTAGAAACCCTGTGCTCCATTCATTGGCTGTGAGGTCCAAGCCATGCATTTCTATCTGTGCATCTGATTGGCTGTCGCAGTTGAGGTCATTGAATGGCTGATGTTCATTCGCTGGATGGACTGTTACGAAACAGCGCAACTACGTTCAACCAAATTCAACACAAACAGCAAAACCTCAATTAGACACTAACGTACTGGCAGATGAAATAGAGAAATATTTATGGAGATGTTTTTTTTGTACAGGTGTTGTTGAACTATGAACGCGGAACAGTTTTACGATGCTAACGACGACTTCTTTTTTTCTTTTTGAGTTGCTTCACTTTCTTGCCTCCCATGTGCTCGAGCTGTGATCCTGAGAGTGTCTGTAGACCAGTGGATGTTAGGTTTAAACTTGTTCATTTTTTATTTTTGTTTCTTTTGATGAAGCTTTCAATAAAAAAATCCTACAAAATCACACCACTTTTTTGACTTGTGGTCGAGCGTTTCTTCATGTGAGGTTTCATTTGCTCTTCATTTTCTCACCGTCCAAGATGATTTCTTTTGTTCAGTACAGCAATAAATACGATTTCTAGCTAAAATTGTGCTCGTTGGTCACTTTGAGAGACAAGAAATATATAATGTCAATAACATGATAATTACGCGTCAGTAACGTTACATTTCTTGCCTGCATTTTCATTCTTCCTTTTCGGCTTAGTCCCTTTATTAATCTGGGGTCACCACAGCAGAATGAACCGCCAACTTATCCAGCATATGTTTTAGGCAGCAGATGCCCTTCCAGCTGCAACCCACTGGGAAACATCCATACACTCATTCACACTCATACACTACTGACAATTTAGCTTACCCAATTCACCTGTACCGCATGTCTTTGGAATTGTGGGGAAAACCGGAGCACCCGGAGGAAACCCACGCCAACACAGGGAGAACATGCAAACTCCACACAGAAATGCCAACTGACCCAGCCAAGGCTCGAACCAGCAACCTTCTTGCTGTGAGGCGATTGTGCTACCCACTGCGCCACCGTCAGGCCCCTGCCTGCATTTTTTGTGAAAGAAAACAACATGCAGTACGTTTGACTGCAGTTTCTTTGATAAAATGAACACTATGGAGATGTAGAACGTCAACAGCTTTTGTTCCCTTTCACACTAATGATAGTTGACGAATAAAGGATTGTTTTTGTGCAACTAATAAGCACCAAAAAATATCTTGATGTCAATGATTTGTAATGAAATATCAATTCGATCTATCTCCGTATGGACAATTTTTCCAGCGTGATCAGTTTGCTTGTAGCTCAGTTTGTACGCTGTTGTACTTGTTACGCAGAACGCTTGAGTTCGAGCTGAAGTCCGCTTCCACAAAAGAGGTAAAAGCAACGTAAAATGAAGGTAAAACTGCATGGTAGCAGTGTACTTTTCTCTTACGTTTGCATCTGAAAACTATTGGTTGGGTTTAGATCAGTGGTTCACTAGGTTATCTGACAAACCCCTCCTAAACATACCCTAGGTAATGTATTTCAGATTCGCAAAGTGTAGACAGCGCCCTCTAGTGGATTTGTCATCTGAAACATGCAACAAACATACACGGAGCAACATATTTAACGTTTCACAAAAAAGGAGGCATGTATTATTACTGGTTTCACTCGTTTCACTTCATAAGGCCTCATTTTATCATCAAGAGCCATGGGTATTAACTTTGTTTTGCCTGGATGTTATTTTTTAGTTTTTTAACATTTGAAAATGTCTGTAGTTGTTGACCTGAAGGACAACAGTTTCAGATCATTTTAGAAATCTTTATTTTATTAACAGCAAATTAAACGTTTTTTGGGGTGAACTATCCCTTTAGCCTATTCTTTTAAATCTACAAGACTTTAGATACAGCAATGAAGTGCATATTTTTAAAAATTATTAAAAACCTTTCCGGGAAACCTTTGTGTTTGTGTCACTGTGCTATCTAAGTGAAACACATTCACAAAACTGAAACTTGATTATTGTTTAGCATATACAGTCTCATTTAAATTTCTAAAATAAAATATTCCAAATATATGAATTAGAGTGACATTAAATAATGCACATTAAACACAACTGAAAATATCCTGCAGTAGATTAGATCAAGTAACGTATTGTTTAACCATGTTTGCATGTTAAGTTTTACTCAACGACAAAAAAACGAGCTGTAAATATACAAACATCCACACAGAAGCTCTTAGTGTCTTGGAGTGGCATTAGACTTGACAGCAGCACAATGAGCATACAGTGTGGTGTCAGTGTAGAAGAGGACAGAGCGATGGAAAGAATGAGAGCTTTCTGACCCCTGGCCTGCTCTAACTCTCCTCCACCCACTGATCGATAGAGAGACTGTTCACACACACACACAACACTCTGTTTCAGCCTCATGTTGACCTTTAACCCTCGCCATCCTCCTCACGCCTTACATTACTCATTTTCATAGCTCGCATTTACTACAGCTGCAGTAGAAGATGAGGAACGGAGATTGTTTGCATGTACACTGTACAAAGATTACAAAGAAAATTAACCTTATTTTAACTGCATATAATAGCTCAGTTTACTTCAAAATTTAAGACATGGTTAACTTATTTTGGTTGTACACATGCATGTTTTAGACAACTGTTTTACACAACACAGGCTCATTGTGAAAATGTACCCTGTATATATTTCTGGAGAGCGCAAATTATGTAGCCAGAGCTACGTATGTCTGCATTTTGTCTTTAAAACGAAAACTACGATGATGCCGTCGACCGCTTCTGCTTCTTTTAGTGCTACCAGCTGACCGCTTACCTCCATGTGGACGGTTTCCGCTGTTACAAGCTTACCCAGTGGCTCGCCATGTACGCCGGCGGACTTGAGATGCAGAAAGAAGTTGATCACGACAACAAGGTTCCAGTCCGATGAAGAACAGTTCCAGAGTGCAGGTAAGACAAAAACAAAAGACAAAAAATAAAAATCTGTGCTTTTGAAAACACTGTCGGTTGGGTTTAGGGAAGGTGGTGGGCGGGTCAATCTGTGCTTTTGAAAACACTGTCGGTTGGGTTTAGGGAAGGTGGTGGGCGGGTCAATCTGTGCTTTTGAAAACACTGTCGGTTGGGTTTAGGGAAGGGAGTGGGTGGGGGAATCGGTCAGTCAGTCGGTCAGTCAGTCGACAGTAGCCTCTGGTGGATTTACGCGAGAAGAGCAGGTGCAAATGGCGAGAAAAAATTGAGATCTGAAAAAGCGTACACAGCAGCTTCTGGTGGATTTGCGAAAATAAAATCTGCAAAAAAGCGTACCTCCTGGGACGTATTACACACTGTCCAGAAATGTATGCAGGGGTACGTATTAATACCGAGCCTGGATTGGTTTTACATAATGGTCACAGCTGGTTTCTCCAAACTTATATATTTTTTTACTTATATTTTTTACAATTGTTAACATTGGTTAACTACAGTAATTATCTTCAAAAGAAAAAAATCTAATGCATTAACAATGTTATCTAATTTTATGGCAAGGCAAAGCAAGTTTATTTATATAGCACATTTCATACACAATGGTAATTCAAAGTGCTTTACATAAATAAGAATAAAAGAAAGATAAAATGCAAAGAAAATAGAAACAACAAATAATAAAAATGGATTAAAAACCGACAGGGTGTTAAAACAGGGTTTCAGTTAATCAAAAAGAAAGACATTAACTCAAAATCAATTTGAAACATTTTATTTTAGCAAAAATCTCAAATGCCATTGCTAATTATTATTTATCAAATGCCATTGCGAAAATATAATCTAAATAATATTAGTATAATTGATAAAGCTAAATAAGTGATGGAAAATGCACATTGTGTATTTTCATTAATAAATATGAGGTATTGTTGTGTATTATTGTGAATTGTGAGATGGTAATTCATCCAATCAAATACATTTTTAAATGTGCACTTTTGAGAGCGACAAGTAAATGTAAATAAGAATATGTTAGTTTTAAAATACCATTGTTGTTAGAAATATGTTCCCTCAGATTGGGTTTCTGCTTGCTAGACTAGAAAACAACTGCGGGCTGCAATATCCAAAATAGCCAGGTTTGCTTATAAAGCACTTTTCAACTCAAGTGACCAGCCTAGTTTCCCATTTCCCATGGAGCGACTGGTCATGATTTTGTGCCATTAACACACTTTCCATTGTCTCGTCTTTCTTTTCATGTCCTCCTGGCCCGTTCCCCTCGCCTCGCCTGTTCCTTCCTCACTGCCACTGCTGCTTTTTCCCACTTTTGTCTTGCTCTCTGTGTTAATGTTTCATAAGGCTGCATCACGCTGCGCCGCTGCCAAAAGCTGTTTAGTCGGTTTCTCTCGCTCTTTCTAAATTATCTCTCTCTCCTGAGGACATAAAAAGGGGAAGATGGTGCAAATATTAGCAAAGGACACACAAACTCCTCTAGATGAAGAGATCTGCCCATTGCACTTAAACAAAAAACAAAAAACAAAGGCTGTTCGATGGAAAAATGATCAAGTGGAACAAGTTTTGGCGTATTCGTATTCCCAGTGCTCTTGTTCGTTTCCAGCCAAAAACATGCTTTTCTTTTAAATCAGAACAGGATTTGAAAATCTGTGGGATGTGAGGCAATCCCGCATTCCTGGGGAATTGAGTTACTTGCGCAGCAGCTGAGTAGTACTGATGGAGTATTTCTTGTAACATCTTTTGTTTTCGTCAGAGGTGACCTTTGTTTCTGTGGCTGCACACAATATGCTACATGCACAATATGCTACAAAGTAATGTTGTTTTCACAATTTCTGCAAATCTTACTTGTGGAAGGTTTATTAAAGTTTCCCTGCATGCACTACATTTATCCCTTAAAGTCGCCTTGAAATGAAAATTGAGTTTTTTTGTTAGTATCAATTTGTTTGTATTAAAGGGATAGTCCCCCCCCCCCCCCCCCCCAAAAAAAAAATAAAAAATTACAGTTAATTTACTCACCTTCAGGCCATCAAAGATGTGATTATGTTTTCTTCAGTAGAGCATTAAAGATTTTTAGCTGAATCCGTGGTCCTTGGTGATTCATATAATGCAAGTCCAAGTCACCTACATATTCAAAGGATGGAAGGTGAGTAAATGAGCTGTAGATTTTAATTACTTGATGAAATATCTCTTTAAGTATTCCTAAAGTGTGCTCCAATTAATTGCGTTTGGAAAATACCCAGCAGGCACAGGGTTTTGTGGGGACATTGCGTTTTGTTTGGAAATGAAAATCGGGAACCCAACGTTAGACCATCGTAAATGTCCAACATTCAACCTAAAATCAACCAAATATCAACTTCTAATGATGTTTCAGCTTGACGTTGTGTGGATGTTACCAGTATGGCGTCTATCAGACGTTGGATTTTAGTTGCCATGCCTGACAAATAAATGTCAGTATTTGACGTCAATATGAAGTTGATATGAGGTTTAAGATGTTGGCTCTGTTGGATTTTGGTCAATTTCCAACACAACCTTAAATCAACCAAATACCAACATCAATTTAATAACAATAACAATGTCCTTAGATGCTGGCTAGACATTGAATTTTGGTCACCTGAGCTTTTTCAGTTTCTCACATTCGCCCAGTATGAGTCAACTTATTTTATGACATTACTGCACTTCTCATTACACCTTCAAACCAATCGAACGCTCTCTGGTATCCAAACTGTCCCACCTCCTACTGAATAAGATGCGATAACTGAGAGTTCATATCAAGAGATGAATACTAGAAGTAAATAATCTGATTGGTCAAGCTGGGAGCTATACTCAAATTGTCCCATCCTTCCTTCCATCCAAGACTCTTCAGGCAAACTTTAAACCTTTAAATCTTTGATCGTTAAATGCAAATGTTGACATTTTTAATGTTACATTAAACATTTACATTTTTTTAATTTCTTGTAACCCAACACACTTACCTGATTTAGTTTACTTGACACCACAAAATGACTAGACACAAAATACTAGTGCTTATTAGTTTACTAGTGCTCATTCGTTAGATGCTAGTAACTATTCATTCATTTTCTTTTCGGCTTAGTCCATTTATTAATCTGGGGTCGCCACAGTGGAATGAACCGCCAACTTATCCAGCATATGTTTTTTACACAGCAGATGCCCTTCCAGCTGCAACCCATCACTGGGAAACATCCATACACACTCATTCACACACATACTACGGACAATTTAGCTTACCCAATTCACCTATATCGCATGTCTTTGGACTGTGGGGGAAACCGGAGCACCCGGAGGAAACCCACGCCAACACAGAGAGAACATGCAAACTCCATACACTGTGTAGAAATGCCAACTGACCCAGCCGAGGCTCGAACCAGTGACCTTCTTGCTGTGAGGCGATCGTGCTACCCACTGCGCCACCGTGGAGCCCCCACTAGTAACTAATATATTCATTCATTCATTTTCATTACGGCTTAGTCCCTTTATTAATCTGGGGTCGCCACAGCGGAATGAACCGCCAACTTATCCAGCATATTTTTTACGCAGCGGATGCCCTTCCAGCTGCAACCCATCTCTGGGAAACATCCATACACACCCATTCACACTCATACACTACGGACAATTTAGCTTACCCAATTCACCTGTACCGCATGTCTTTGGACTTGTGGGGGAAACCGGAGCACCCGGAGGAAACCCACGCCAACACAGGGAGAACATGCGAACTCCACACAGAAACGCCAACTGACCCAGCCGAGGCTCGAACCAGCGACCTTCTTGCTGTGAGGCGAACGTGCTACCCACTGTGCCACTGTGAGGCCCAGTAACTAATATATAGATAATATTAATTATTAATTTAATACTAAATTATTTCAGTAGTCACTATAGCAGGGGTCCTCAAACTTGGTCCTGGAGGTCTGGTGTTTTGCGGATTTTAGCTCCAACTTGCCTCAACACACCTGCAAGGATGTTTCTAGAAAGCCTAGTAGGAGCTTGATTAGCTAGCCCAGGTCTGATTGGGGTTGGAACTAATTTTTGCAGGACATATATAATATGATTAGTTACTAGTATCTAATCAATGACTAGTCTCTAATAATAAATGCTAGTATCTAAAGAGTATAGTACTAGTATTTATTAGTATCTTTAGTAGCTAATGAATAAATAATATCAAATAATAAGAATCGAACAAATAGGTAAAAATATCTAATAATAAAATGAGTTCCTAAAAATAAGTATTTGCATCTGTAACCATTTCTAATATCTAATGATTAAGTACCAGTAAATAAATAATAACAACTCTCTAATAAATATAAGCCACTTTTCTTCTAGAAACAACAGAAACACTTTAGCAAACGACCCTGGAGTTTAGTTAACTTGAGCACACTCTCATTTTCTTCAGAAAAGATCAAAATATAGTTTATTAAAGCTATATTTTGCCTTCAGCTGCCAATAAAAGTGGGGCGTTCTGTTTAAATTGACCATTTCTCAACACATTTGACCATATTTGAGTCCATTACAGAGATTATCCCCCAATCAGAGCGGAAAGCAATGCGAGAAGGCTGGAGGCTTGATTCTTCTGAAGGTGCACGTCATTCTGCTTCATATTCATTGGCACTTTGCACCTACAATTTAGTCTGAAAGCTCTTTCTGGATGTACTTTGATTTTCTTCATAGTGATGAATGTGCCGAGCGGTGGACTTTCTTCTGGAAGTCACGGATGCTTCTGAAGGTTTGTGATGTCCCAGATCAGTCAAGCATCATACTGGGAGAGTTAGATGACCTGAGATCTCCAGCTGTTTCTGCTGGATCTGCAGCTCGGGCACTCAGCGGGCATTTTAGTAACACTTCAATTTGGTAAATATATGTATAATTGAAAAGTCTGATATCAGTCATTTTTTTAGACTCTAATTTTATTCAGCAAGGATGGATTAAATTAATTGAAAGGTGACATTTGTGTTATTACAAGAGATGTATTTCGAATAATTGTTATTCTTTTACATTTTTTGTTCATCAAACATTAAAAAAAAAAAAAAGCATATTAAATTAAGGCGGCGCGATGGCTCAGTATCGCCTCACAGCAAGAAGGTCGCTGGTTCAAGTCCTGGCTAGAGCAGTTGGCATTTCTGTGTGGAGTTTACATGTTTTCCCCGTGTTCGCAGTAGTTACCTCCTGGTGCTCCGGTTTCCCCCACAGTCCAAAGACATGCGCTACAGGTGAATTGGATTAACTTAATTGGCCGTAGTGTGTGTGTGTGTGTGAAGGAGTGTATGGGTGTTTCCCAGTACTGAGTTGCAGCTGGAAGGGCATCTGCTGCGTAAATTATAGGCTGGAATAGTTGGCGGTTCATTCCGCTAAGGTGGCCCCTGATAAATAATCAACATAGGCTCATTCTAAAAACGTAGCCCTATATACATTTCTGGAGATCACGAATTATGTAGCCAGAAGTATGTATGGCTGCAGTTCGTCTTTAAAACAAAACGCTAGGTCAATCGGTGCTTTTGAAAACACTGTTGGTTGGGTTTAGGGAAGGAGGAGGGTGGGTCAGTCAATCGGTCAGTCATTCAGTCAGTCAGTCAGTCAGTCGACAGCGGCCTCTGGTGGATTTACGTGAGAACAGCAGGTCCAAATGGCACTCGTGAGAGAAATTTGAGATCTGAAAAAGCGTACACATCGGCCTCTGATGGATTCGCGAAAACAAAAACTGCAAAAAAAAAAGTATATTTGGCACTCTCCAGAAAAGTATATAGAAGTAAGTTTTCAGAATGAGCCTGGGTTGCAAATAAGGGACTAAGCCGAAGGAAAATGAATGAATAATAAAATGTTTATTAACTCCAAAATTGTATTTCTTAACATTAATGTTAATTAAAAATAATAAACAATAAAAAAAAACGTCTGTATGTGTAATTAATCTAGTTATTATTGTTAATTTCAACAATTGTGCGTTTTTGCATTAATGCATTACTAAAAGTTACATTTGTTAACATAATGTACTGTGAGTCAACATGAACATGACTATTTTATTCCCTTAACATTAACAAAGGTTAACAAATGCTGTAAAATGTATTGTTCTTTATTAATGTTTACATACTAAAACATACTGTAGGGTGTTTAAATATATTCTTTAGCAATTCAAAATAAGCAACAAATGATTTCTGAAAGGATCGTGAACTGAAAATGGAGAAATGGATGCTGAAAGTTTATTTTGCCAGCAGGAATTTAATTTTACTTTATTTATATAGTACATTATAGCCACAAAACTGATCAAAGTGCTTTACAAAAATCCTAAAAACTAGAAATACAAAAAGAGAGATAAAAAGTAGATGACTATGATGATTGTGTCCACCACTGATTAAATAACAGAAAAGGTCATTATGATTGTTCATCTCAAATGTGCTGCAAGTTAAGAAAACATAAGCAAATAGAAAAGCACTGACAAATTCAGAAAACATATTTATCATTTAGGGGCCTCACGGTGGTGCAGTGGATAGCACGTTCGCCTCACAGCAAGAAGGTCGCTGGTTCGAGCCTCGGCTCGGTCAGTTGGCGTTTCTGTGTGGAGTTTGCATGTTCTCCCCGTGTTGGCGTGGGTTTCCTCCGGGTGCTCCGGTTTCCCCCACAAGTCCAAAAACATGCGGTACAGGTGAATTGGGTAAGCTAAAATTGTCCGTAGTGTATAAATGTGAATGGGTGTGTGGATGTTTCCCAGGGATGGGTTGCAGCTGGGGGGGCATCCACTGCGTGGAACGTGTGCTGGATGGGTTGGCGGTTCGTTCCGCTGTGGCGACCCTGGATTGATGGAGGGACTAAGCCGAGATGAGAATGAATGAATGAATGAATGAATCTTTATCATTTATCATCAACATGCACATTCTCACAACATATGCATATACAGAAATGCACTGCAAATAATGCAGACCACAATGGAAATGCGGTATTGTCGGAATAATTCGGCATCAAAATAACATTTCATTTAATGTTAATTAAGTCAAGTCAGATTATTAGGGCTATAAATACACAAACAACAAGGAACCATATGAATACAACATTAAAATGAATAAAAAAAATCACAGGCAACCCCTCTGACAGACAGGTTGGGGTTTGGGGTCCACCGACATGTTTCCGTTGTGATCTGTGCTTTTTGCAGCACGTTGTTGTATTTGCATGTGTTGTTTGCATCTGCATGTGTATGACCATTGTCAAACTGATAGTTAAATTAGTATAATATTTATATTTAAATCTATTTTCTTAGTTTGTTAGTGTTTTTCTATTTGCGCATGTTCTCTTAACTTGTAGCATGTTAGAGCTCTCAGCCACAGTAGTGTCTTAACATAACACTTTCTCACAACAATTTGTAACTTTTTGATTTGGTGGCTAATTCGTACGATTTGTGGGCAGGCCTCCTTTTAAAGTCTGTGAGAAATGACAGTTTAATATGTTTATTTTGCTAGCACGCATTGTAATTCTTTAGGTGTTTAACAATATTAAAATCTTATGCTTTCCTACAAATCAAATCATTTCATTCATTCATTCGTTTTCTTTTCGGCTTAGTCCCTTTATTAATCTGGGGTCGCCACATCGGAATGAACCGCCAACTTATCCAGCATATGTCTTACGCAGCGGATGCCCTTCCAGCTGCAACCCATCACTGGGAAACATCCATACACACTCACTCACACACATACACTATTATATCATGCTACCCACTGTGTCACCGTGATGCCCTTCAAATCATTTCTTGAGGTCTTATACAGCGAAATGAAACATTCCTTGTGCTATTTCATAATGAAAAGTATGCTATGTGTGTGTGTGTGTTTTAAATTGGCCAACTAAATGTTTAAATTGTCTCGCCTTTTTGGTAGATTTCTACAAATTTATCTAGCCTAGGTCTACTGTGTGTCGATTTTCAAGGGTCTCCGTGTTTTGCTAGTAACAGAGACTGATACGATGGTGTCAGGTTTCATCTTATTATAACAACCTGCGCCTCTTTCTCTCACTAATGCAAACTGACAATCACATACCTCTCAAAGACAACAACAGCCTCTGCAGGAAAAGCCAAGTCTCCATCTCAATTCCTGAGCGCCAGATCGATGACCGACAACGGCATGAGGATCCCATACCTCATCACGGAGAGCCAAAGCTCTGAAGAGGCAAAAACAGAGGAACGGCCTTCATAAAGGAGGAGAGCAAGGCTGAGTGATCGAGCGGGCCCTGAAGGGTGATGCGTTCATCAGGATAACAAAATACAGGTCTACAGGTGTCCGGCTGGAGACTGTCAGATTTCTTAGCTTTTGATTTGGCCAAAAATGTCAGTCCTGCCCTCAGTCGCCCTCATGCTGTTTACAAGGCATTCTGTATCACTTTGTTTCTTCTGAGAAGCAAAGAAGTGAATTCAAGAATCTATTGATTAATTCCTGTACTGTTGTAAATTGGTATGTTTGGTATCACTTTATTTTGACGGTCCCTTTAATGCATTTTGTTGAATTTAAGTTACATTGCATCTACATGCCAACTAATTATCATTAGATTATAAGTAGACTGTTAGGTTGGGGTTAGGGTTAGAGTTAGAGTGTTGAAATGTACTTGCAAAATTTCTTATAGTCAGTTAAATGTCTGTTAAATGAGCAGAATCAGCAGATATTAAGCAGACAGTCTACTAATACGTAATTGGCATGCAGCTGCAATGCAACTTTTAGTCAACAAAATGTGCAATAGGGACCATCAGAATAAAGTGTTACCTTTTTTATTTGTACTATTTATCATTTTATATATTAATATTATTATACGTGTGTAATTGTATTATGTATTTAGTTTTTAATAATATTTTCGGTTTTTTTTTT
>CAIGQW010055978.1:4372349-4395583 GCA_903798125.1 Danio choprae | reverse complement strand
TAGGCACACACACACACACACACACACACACACACACACACACACACACACACACACACACACACACACACACAGATATCATCCTACCAAAAGACTTATCAGCTGTTATTCTTCTGAAGTGAGATTAGCTTCCCCTCCTCCTCCTCATGTCATAGATAAGACCGCCACACACAAGGCTCTTGCAGTAAATTATTATTGTCGATGGCTGTATGTGGACTCGCTGCTGGGTACATGTTCTGTGAAGAGACGAACCACTTTACAAACCAACATGCAGTGCTTTTGATGTGGTGAATCTATTATTTACATTAGGGCTGCACGATATTGGAAAAAAAGTACATTGCGATATATATATTTATTGCCATATGAATAGAATTACACAAGCTGACTTGTTCACACTTTTACATTGATTGTGATGATTTTGTTGGAGAGTGCATCTGCATAAAATATGCAAAATTATATCAAAATACACAAAATAATATCATTTAAAGCACATAAAAATAATAGAACAAAAATAAAAATGAAATAAACAACACTGGTTTTCGGGGGAGTCCATCCGCCACCCTGATTTCACCAAGTAGGACATGTTCCTGGATTAACATCTATGTTGATCCTGGAACAACATTCCAATCAGCCAATCAAAATTAAGGGATACGTTTACCGCTTATGTTAAGTTTAGGCTTACAGTTAGGTTTATATATAATCACTTCTACATGATTGTTATCCAGGGCCGCACGGTGGCGCAGTAGGTAGCACGATCGCCTCACAGCAAGAAGGTCGCTGGTTCGAGCCTCGGGTGGGTCAGTTGGCATTTCTGTGTGGAGTTTGCATGTTCTCCCCGTGTTGGCGTGGGTTTCCTCCGGGTACTCCGGTTTCCCCCACAAGTCCAAAGACATGCACTATAGGTGAATTGGGTAAGCTAAATTGTCCGTAGTGTATGTGTGTGAATGAGTGTGTGTGGATGTTTCCCAGTGATGGGTTGCAGCTGGTAGGGCATTCGCTGCGTAAAACATATGCTGGATAAGTTGGCGGTTCATTCCGCTGTGGCGACCCCAGAATAATAAAGGGACTAAGCCGAAAAGAAAATGAATGAAGGAATGAATGATTGTTATCCAACTATTATTGCTCTCTTATTTTGGGAATAATTTACAGTTATGGTTGGGTTTAGGGTTAGGGAATAAGTATGAATTACAAGAATTACGTTCCAAGATCAACATAGATGTTAATCCAGGATCGCATCATACTTGGCAAAATCATGACGTGCGGAGTCCAACAGTATTGAGATATAGAAATGCAATAATCATGTATAAAATAATTGTGTCTTCATTGTATAAATATATAAACCCAATTAATCAAATCTAATCTAATTGTTAAAGCAGAAAACTTTATAATGTCTTTTTTCCAAATTAACTTGACTACAGATTCGCACATTGCAATATAGATGCTGAAACGATACATTGTGCAGCCCTAATTTACATTACATGACATCATTTAGCAACTTTTAATCTGTAAATTTGGCTTCACCTACTGCAGCATCAGCTGATGATAATAGTGTATTCAGTCCTTTCCACTTTTTTAGCAGCATTGTTTTTTTGTAGATTGTTTTCCCCATTTCCACTGTTAGTGGAAGTCTTCGTAAAGAGCATTATAAGCCATTAACCAAACCAACCAGCCCTGAGGTGGTTAAACTAATTTTGCAATTTACCGAGCAACTTCAGTTCCGTCTGTCAGGTAAGGGTCATTTTATGCATGGTCTTTTAAAAACAACCTCTTACAAGATTCTCTATAATATAATATTCTCTATAATATTGCACATTTCAGATTGGTTTGTTCCATTTGTTCTCGGAAGTTAGAAATTTCCTCTTCCCAGTGGGAGCTTTTGACTGGAATGCTTCCACAAGTAAGAAATCTGTCCCAGACATTTGATGGAACTGCAATGAACAAAAACCAGATTTCAGAATTCAAAATTGACCATTCATGACAGTCCACACAGTGTCCTTGTGATGCTGTTTTCGTCATCATGAATTTGCATGTACAATGCAGACACTGCATGTACATATAATTCATTCATTCATTTTCTTTTCGGCTTAGTCCCTTTATTAATCTGGGGTCGCCACAACGGAATGAGCCGCCAACTTATCCAGCATATGTTTTACGCAGCGGATGCCCTTCCAGGTGCAACCCATCACTGGGAAACATTCATACTCATTCATACACACACTCATTCATTCATTCACACGCACATACACTACGGACAATTTAGTGGGGGAAACCGGAGCACCCAGAGGAAACCCACGCCAACACGAGGAGAACATGCAAACTCAGACACAGAAATGCCAACTGACCCAGCCGAGGCTCGAACCAGCGACCTTC
This sequence comes from Danio choprae, assembly GCA_903798125.1. NCBI lineage: Eukaryota > Metazoa > Chordata > Actinopteri > Cypriniformes > Danionidae > Danio > Danio choprae. The sequence goes on along the minus strand of CAIGQW010055978.1, from coordinate 4,393,213 downwards.
TTGCTGTGAGGCGATCGTGCTACCCACTGCGCCACTGTGAGCCCCTTGTACATATAATAGTGTACCATTTAAAGATTAGAGCAAAGAAGCAGTACAAAGTCAAAAGCTGAAACAGAAGGTATAAAACACTTACTGAGCACCTTGTTCTAATCTTTAATTAAATTGTAGATCTTTTACCTGTACTTTTCTTCTTCTATCCTTCAATGAAGCTGTCCTGTAAATCAGTGGTTTTCAATCCTCGTCTTTGTGACCTCCCACTCTGCAGATTTTGCATTCCTCTGTTCACCTGATCAGCTGATTTATGTGTTCCGTGAAGGAACTGTGTTCAGATTAACAAGCTCTCTATATAGTGTTCACTGCTTTCTACCCCCTGGCCCTTGCACATGGAAAACCGTATTGCTGTATTTGAATTTGACTTAATTAAAAAATAAAAAAAAAGATTTACACTTCATATAAATCTTATTACAGAAGTGATAAGGGTTATTTAACTGTAATCTGCAGCATTGCATAAAAGTTATGTCTCACACACTTTAATACCCTTTGAATTGAACAAGCTTTTTTTAAACTAGAATCATGGCAGAATATCTTGTGACTAGGGTTGAAAAGAACAAACCTCTCAAGTAGGGCTTCACGATATTAGAAAAAAGTACCATTGCGAAATTTTGTTATTTTGCAATATATATTGCGATATCAATAAAATTTCTGCAGATAACTTGAACATTTCTATTTGGAAAGAATTTATATTATGTTGTATAAATAATTTAAAAAAAAATATCATTATTAAAGTTACAAATAGTAACATTTCTTATACCTGAATACTTTTAAAATCTTTATACAGTCACTTGCAAATGATAAATTCATTCATTCATTTTCCTTCGGGGGCCTCACGGTGGCGCAGTGGATAGCACGTTCGCCTCACAGCAAGAAGGTTGCTGGTTCAAGCCTCGGCTGGGTCAGTTGACGTTTCTGTGTGGAGTTTGCATGTTCTCCCCGTGTTGGCGTGGGTTTCCTCCGGGTGCTCCGGTTTCCCCCACAGTCCAAAGACATGCAGTATAGGTGAATTGGGTAAGCTAAATTGTCCGTAGTGTATGAGTGTGAATGGGTGTGTATGGATGTTTCCCAGAGATGGGTTGCAGCTGGAAGGGCATCTGCTGCGTAAAACATATGCTGGATAAGTTGGCGGTTCATTCCGCTGTGGCGACCCCAGACTAATAAAGGGACTAAGCCGAAATGAAAATGAATGAATGAATTTTCCTTCGGCTTAATCCCTTATTCATCAGGGGTCACCACAGCGGAGTGAACCACTAACTATTCCGGCATATGTTTTACGCAGTGGATGCTCTTCCAGCTGCAACCCAGTATTGGGAAACACCCATACATACTCTCATTCTCATTCACCCAGCCAGGACTCGAACCAGTGATCTTCTTGCTTTGAGGCGACAATGCCAACCACTGAGCCACCGTGACGCCCCCCAAATGATAAATTATAATCTGATAATAATCCTATATGCTGCGATGTGACTATTACAAATGATCACATTGCAATATCGATGCTTAAACGATTTATAATGTAGTCCTACTCTGAAGCGGTAAGAGAAATATACAAAATGTGTAGAGCAGGGGGTCACGAGGACCAGGATTGAGAATTGCTGCTGTACATGACACGATTAAGTGCTGCCCTTTAATGTGCGGTAGAGCATTTACAACAACAATTGTGCTGTGCATATGTCAAACTTTTCTTTAAAACATAGCACTAAATAAAGCTACAGAAGCTTTCACTGCAGTACCAAACCAACATACATTTGTACCTTTAAAAACTACAAAGGTTAACATTTTGAAAAGGTACCACCCCCAATGACGGATGTTGTACTTTATGTTCTAAGAGTGAAGGATGAGAAAAGACAGAGATAAAAGAGAAAAAATAATCTTGGATGCCCTTTTACCCCTGCGCCAATTATGGGTCCACTGGATTATGGGCACCCAGCAGCAAGCCCTCTGTCCGTTTACTGTCTTTGCTCATCCCCATTATGGTGGATGGCAGCAGGCCTTGATCTTCAGTGAATAGCAGTGACACCTCCATCACCTTATGGACAGCAAGCCCCCTTCATGTTCTGGCAGATGGCAGCAAGTCTATTCATTCCTCAGTTCTTCCGGCACCTAAATCATCCATGGTGGCAGACTCTGCTTCTTCCATGCTCTCTGACAAAACAGAATTTCCCAGCTTTAAATCCCCCCAGCTACTTAAGAAAGACTGAAACACAAACTTTAACAGAACTTCAACATAAAAAAGTTCTTTATTGGGACTTGAGACCAGAGAGGCACACTGGTGACACTCATTAAGACTCAACACTTGTCACAATCTGGGTTTCCATCACCCTGGCTTAATGCACAATTTGAAGTATCAAATAATAAACAAGTGATAGAATTTTTTTTCTAAGTGCTTAATTCCCATTCCAACTATTTACACAACGTTTTCAGCCAATAATGGGAAAGACTTTTTATTTACATGACAACAGTATTTTTGGAACTGAACAGACATAAATCTCAAAATGTGTCCCAATGCGGAAGTTTTTGAATATCCTGCTGATGTCATGTGTGTGTAAACACCCGAAAACGAGAGTCATAATGATCTCATGTGCATGCATAGTACATGTTTAGGGATGTGTAGTTTAAAGGCAAATGTAAACAAACACTCAACAATGGCAGTGTATGTTTTAGTGTTGTTGCTCAAGTGTTTGTTAATGCTTCATCAACAATGTGTGGATTTACTTCACATGACAACCAACAGTGCAGTCACACCATACTCTACACACAGGGCATATTCTACAATCACACCAGTGCTGAGCCACCAGCAGCTCATTGTCACTTCCCTACTGGTATCGTTTACTAGCAAAGTGACAGTGCCAAATACTGGCCTGGGATACAGATATAAAAATACAGTGGTTCCTCGCCATAACGTGGTTCACCTTTTGCAGATTATTTAGTGCAATTTGACACGCTTTTTTTTTTTTTTTACAGTTGCATTGTGTCCTGATTAGCGAATTGTAACCTGTGTCCTGATTGGCTGTAGACCACTGTAAATCAATCTCCTCCGTGCCATGTCTGCTGTACAGTACAGAATGCGTTTAGCTTGCCAAATTTACACATATCTTTGATAGCTAGCAGTGTGACTCTGAAGTGCTGTACTGTATGTTTGCAAGTTTTCTCCCCAACAAACCCCATAATGTCGACGAAACATTCTGCACCGTCAAAGGCACCCACAGTAGCACCCAAAAGGCAGAGGAAGATGCTAACCATCAAACAATTGTTGTCAACAAAAGTTGGACTCCTGGACATGATAAAGGAAGGTAGAAGTTGTGGGAGTGTTTAAATGCGAGAAAAAAGTGAAAATGTTAATGTCTATCTGAGAAAATAGTGTAGTGAGTGGTTTTACAGCCTTAAAACATCTACAATAATTGTAAAAAATAAAGTGGCGGATTTCACCTATTGCAGGCTATTTTTAGAACATAACTCCCATGATTAACAAGGGACCACTGTATAGTTATATATAATATAAGCCAATTTAAAAAATAAAAAATCACAGAAAGGAGTGAATAAATACTTATTGCACAGATTTTTATAATAGTTAAGATGTTGACAATATGTGCTAATTTAACTGTTTATGCACTTTTGTTACATACTGCCTATCAGTAATATTTAAAATGGGGTCTTGTTCAAAAGTCTTAATATCAAAAGATCATATCTGGATAAAAACAGTAGTAACCGCAGTATTCTGCTCCTCAGGCTTTGGTACCTGTTACGAAGTGGACGCTGACAACGGAGTTGGGGATCCACGTGCAGTTTTATTAAGAGAAGTCGTGCAGGCAATAGTCAAAAACAGGAGCAAAAAGTAGCACAAGGATAATCCAAAATACGTGGTCAAAATACAGGTAAAAGATCAGGCTAGGCGGCAAAGAATCAAAGCGGTAAACCAAAGCAAGGATCAAAACACGGCAAGACAAACAAGGAAAACCACTTTGTAATGTTACACAGGGTAAAACAAGACTCAGCAATGTGTGTTGCAAAGAGAGGTGTTTTTATAGTCCAGTAAATGATTCAATGATTAGCTTCAGCTATGTGTGTGTGTGTGTCTGTCAACATCTGATCCGGAACAGGTGTGTGTGAACAGGTAAAATGGGATTTGTAGTTCTTTTGGTGGCAAAATTTGTGTTCTCCAGCCATCTGTATGGACTAGATCGCTGGTGAGTGTGACAGTACTGCCTGCCTGATGGCATGAGCGTGAGCAGACTATGGCCGGGGTGGTTTGGATCCCTTTAAATGCTATTTGCCCTAGACAAGCATCGTATTTGGATTTTTGCAAATGTATAAATGCACATCATTTTAAAACCATTGTTGTGTAAATAGAAAACCATTTAAAAATACAACTAAAATTAGTTTTTCCTGTATTTTCTATATTGTTTTAGTTGTAGCCTTAGACTACTTATACCCACCCCTTACAATTTACCCACCAGCTCACTTTTTGATCAACTTCTTACCAGTCAACAACCACTAAACTCATGTCCCGTTGTTCTTTTCTTTAATTTTTCATGTCACAATACAGAAAAGATCTTTTCTACTTTGGTTTCATCACAGCTTAAAAACCTGAAATGGCTAGCCCCGGTTCTGACACATTTCATTATGCAATAACATGAAAAATCTTGAAAGAAGAGTTTCCATTCATGTACTGCAGATTATGTTTCAGGTCTTACTGTGAGATTTCTGTATCTCTTTTACAGTGGGCCCTGTAATCAAGTCATTGCTTTTTTTAGTATGATTAGCATCTTCTCCTCAAATCCATCATTTCCCTTTCATCCTCTAATGACAGACCTGCTCCTCATTATGGAATTTCAAAGCCTGCCAGACCCCAAACCCAAGCAGCCACATCTTCCACCAAAAACAGACAGCTCTCGTGAGCTTTTCTGTGTGGGAACGGGGGTGGTCGAGGGCTGCTTTCACCTCAGAAATGCACACAGACCAATCTATCCCATCCCTGGAAATGGAGTTCAACCATTAGCTTCATCATTTCATGTTCATCTACAGAAGAACCACCATAAAACCGCAGTCAGCTCTTGTCAGGCAAGTAACATTTAGACGTGTTGTGCTGAAGGAGAACTAATGGGGCAGTGCCATTAAAAATGATGTCTGGCCATATAACTTTATAATAGAGTAAGTGCTGCTTTTGGGTGGCATGAGGTTCCATCAACCTCGGAAACCCTTTTGGAGATAAGAAAGAGGAAGCATATCCCACATGCCACAAAAACAAGCATTCATTGTGAAGAAAGTGGTTCAGGTCATGTGCATGTGCTTGAATTTAAAAGATAGGAAGAGATGCTGGCATGCTTTTTAGCATCTGAGAGTAGAGGGACCCTTCTTCCTGTTTTCCTGTCAGCGACATTCCAAGCAGCATTCCGGCTTTTTTAAGTGCTTACTCTTTAGAAAGCATGTTTCTGCCCGCAGCAGGAATCATGGGGGGTGATGCCGTGTGTGTAGAAGAATTAAGTGAGAGTAAGAAAAAGGTCAGCAAGTAAAGGAAAAGTGAAACACACATTGGCTCTCCTTTATATTTCACACAAGCATCTTCTGGCCTCTCTGCTTGAGTTCACAAAACACAATGGCTCGTTTATGGGAAGTTCGTTGTGATACTGCTGTGTGTGATACATACTTCATTTCCTTTTCCTCTTTCCCTGAACTCTCCCACTATTCATCTACAAGACAATGTGAATATCAGTTTGGGATGTTCTCAAATGTCAATGGGACAATTGTGTCCAATAATAAAAATGTACTAATAACGGATAAAAATGTAACCCATTAATGTCATCCTTTAAGTGCTAGTTAACAGACATAGACATTTTGAGAGTCAAAAAACATATTCAGGCTAAACAAAACTAATACATGTGTCTTCTGGTGGCACATAGCTATGTTTTCAAACAAATATGCAAATTAAATGTATGCACAAAATTGGAATATTGCTTAAAACACTTGTGAATAAAGCACCGTTTCCATCCAATGAGACAAAGAGAACAAAATGGTCAATTACTAATAAACTGGTACCAAATATGAAACAAAAAGAATGGAATTTGCTACTGTAGGAGAACCTAATGTGTTGTTTTTTTTCTTGTATAATAAATTACTTGAGCCTCAGAAGATGAAGACGAAATGAAGTAAATGTGGTAATAACTTGCTTTGTGAGAGCGCTCTTTGGAAGCGCTGCTGCTCATCCGATTGCCATTGCACTGTATACATTGGTAATGTGTGCCTGCAAAAAGTTTATCCTACTCAACTTTTTATGGGCATTTTCAAAATTATGAGCATCTTGGCATTTCCATTAAGCATTTTTTTATGCAACAGTGCAAAATGTGTATAAAAATAGGTGGGTGGAAATATAGCTAATGAGAGGAGAAACATAAAAAAAAATTTACATTATTAATTATCAAAACCTTGCATTATTATTGAGTTCCCCCCCCCCCCCCCAATATCAAGAATGCTCAGCATATTTGACAATAAAAGTTGAGTTGACTTGATTATTTACAACATTATTATCTATAGCCAAACTAGCGTGTTCAGGGAAGTCAAGAGCGTACGTTTGTGCAGGCAAATAATTTTGCCTCATAGTACTTCAGTCATTGGGGGCCACAAGTACTAATTTGTACAAACGTTTAGCTTGTATATGTATGTATGTATTTTCTGAAAAACTTCTTTGAAAATGCACATAGCCATTGACTTCCATTTTATGAATCAACAAGGCCAGTTTAGATGGCCTAAATGAGTAACTTAATAGCAAGTTCAAATTTTCGTGTATCATTAAACTTATTGTTGCAACACACCTTGCTTTTTTAACAAATTAAATATTTCATTGAAAAAAATCTGATTAACAGTGTAATCTAAATAGTTCACACATTAACGCATTTCATTCATTCATTCATTCATTTTCTTTTGGCTTAGTTCCTTATTTATCAGGGGTCGCCACAGTGAAATGAACCACCTTAACCCATTTAATTTCACACATTTATTAAAAAATCTAAACATTTATTAGGCAAAGTATATACTATGCTCAGCTGATAATTTGCTTTGCTTTTTGATATATATATTTTTTTAGGGTTTGTTCTTTATAGTTAAATTATACAGTCTAAATTTACCTTCTCAATACTGCTTATGGGCCTCACAGTGGCGCAGTGGGTAGCACGTTCGCCTCACAGCAAGAAGTCGCTGGTTCGAGCCTCGGCTGGGTCAGTTGGCATTTCTGTGTGGAGTTTGCATGTTCTCCCTGTGTTGGCGTGGGTTTCCTCCGGGTGCTCCGGTTTCCCCCACAAGTCCAAAGACATGCGGTACAGGTGAATTGGGTAGACTAAATTGTCCGTAGTGTATGAGTGTGAATGGGTGTGTATGGATGTTTCCCAGAGATGGGTTGCAGCTGGAAGGGCATCCGCTGCGTAAAACATATGCTGGATAAGTTGGCGGTTCACTCCGCTGTGGCGACCCCAGATTAATAAAGGGACTAAGCCGAAATGAAAATGAATGAATGAATGAATGAATACTGCTTATTTTTATATATAAAAAAATATATTATCTCCATCATAATTGTTTGTATTGCTGATAGTTTACTTTTTTCCAGAGTAGCTTTACTCCAGTTTCCTATTCACAAATTAGTTCTTTTTTGTGTTTTGTGCAAGTTTGTATTTTTGACCTCCTGTTTTCTGATTAACACACAGCAAGTGCTTTTTTTGTTGTTGTTTTCCTTTTCATCTTTTTCATGTGGCTTTTGCTTTTATTGTGAAGAACCGCTGGCTTATTTTGTTGTTAATTAGCTGCAAGCCCGAGGAATTGTGTGAATAAGCATGCTGGGCATTTTGAAGTGGGTTGAAAATGGAAAGTCAATGCAATCCAATAGATTTATTAATGCAGTTCAATTCAGCTTTTTTTTGAATTATTTATATATTTTTTTATAAAAAACACATTGTGCACAATGCACATTATCAAATGTCTTACTGTTTTTCAGCAGGAAAGGATTATTCAAAAACTAATTTGATGATTTTTGGACAAGATTTGTTTCTAGGACAGTTTATATAAAGTTATGGTCACTTTAAATGTATTGTAATGTTTATTGTCAATTATTATAGAATGTAATGTTTGTTGAAATTACTTTTTATCCCCAAAAATTGGCAATTCTGCTTTGATTTACTTACTCTTTAAGCTGTTCTAAACCAGTATGAGAAAAATATGAAAATATGTAACCATGAAAGTCAATAGCTAATGGCTTAACAGAATTAAGAAAGAAACTCACATACTTTATATTTGCAACAAATATTATTATTTTTAGCCTCGGCTGGGTCAGTTGGCCTTTCTGTGTGGAGTTTGCATGTTCTCCCTGTGTTGGCGTGGGTTTCCTCCGGGTGCTCCGGTTTCCCCCACAAGTCCAAAGACATGCGGTATAGGTGAATTGGGTAAGCTAAATTGTCCGTAGTGTATGAGTGTGAATGGGTGTGTATGGATGTTTCCCAGAGATGGGTTGTAGCTGGAAGGGCATCCGCTGCGTAGAACATATGCTGGATAAGTTGGCGGTTCATTCCGCTGTGGCGACCCCAGATTAATAAAGGGACTAAGCCGAAACGAAAATGAATGAATGAATATTATTATTTTTTTATTATTTCAGTCTTGTATTTAAACATAGACCAGTTTCTCTTTTTATCTTTCATATTCTAGTTTCTTCTCTTACCCTGTAATTTTTACCTTTACCACCATGGGAAGATTACTGACAAGGCTGATTCGGTTAGAATTAAAATCACACAGAAGCCCTGATAGTTGTTTCATGGCCCCATCTTCTCATATAAAATTCCTCCCATCAATCTCAGCAGGGCTTTGACGCAAACAAAGGAGATCTCCGACCAGATCCTCTTCATCCACATGTGTAGATCTGCTTCACATTCATTCACAAGCTCAAACATGTGCACAACTCTGGATGTGATTAAGTCAACAGACATGTCTTTCACCCTATGCCATGTGTGTGACTGAATGTAGGAAGTGTCTTGTAGCAGCTGGCAAATGAGCATGAGTGAGTGGGCGATTGGTCCCCTCAGAAGGGATTAAGACCACAGGAAGTGCTTAGATGCTTCTAGCCCTGGAGCCTGGGACTTATTCCATGCACTGACTCAGTCTAATTCACTCCAAACGGACTTCCCAAAAGCTATTCATCCAGGCATTTGAGTGCAATTGGGTCACTCCTCAGTGCGAGTGATTTACATTTGGTGAACAAGTAAGAAGTTTCGCCTAGAAAACTTCAGCCAATCCGTGGTGACTCACATCCTGTTTTTTTAAAATGCACTACGCTCAGCCTTAGGGCATGTTTAAACAAACACTGAGTGCTTGTTGTGAATGTGTGCATGGTTATCCCTAGTGTTGTTATTCCAGCCCAATCTCACAAGGAAACAAAACTACTTTGCATATTGTCAGAAACTTCATTTGTATCAAAACATTAAAAGTCCCAAAGCTTCCAAATCCCAGCCCTAACCGCAACCATCACTCGGGGATGAGCAAATCATAATAAAATGTCCGAATAAATTTTCATTTGATGTTCCTTGCTGGTGGAATGATCTACCCGTTTCCAAACAACAAGTAAAAACTCATCTCTTCCGCTATCACCCGCGTTAACCCCATTAAACAAAACCAGGACCTCCTTTTCTCCCCTGACACAACAACCTCAAAGCATGATGCAATTTTAATGCCCAATTCACACGGGGCTTCAGCATCAATGCTTGACGCAGGGCTTGTCTGAAGTTAGGGCTGATGCGATCATCATAGAAGCATCAAGCAATAAAATGAATCCGCAATCGGCTACTGTCTGAGCTGGGGTATTTGCATAAAGTAATCTGATAGGCTGACGCTTCCACTGGCACTTGAAAAGTTGAGAAATTCCCAAAAGCTGAAGTGACACAGACGGATCCACAATTCAATTCAACAATGCTTGATGTCACCCATTCAATGTGAATGGGAAGCGTTGATGCTGACACGCCGTGTGAATGGGCCGTGAGTGTGCCTCACATAAGTGAGTGGGTTTGACAAACCACCTGTAAAAAACTATTTAATCTCTCTGATACTTTAACCAATACTTGCACCAGTTTTGCACAATTGCACCAGACTTTCTTACCATTTTTTTTTTCAATCCAAGCAATTTATGCACTTGCCATATAGAAACATATTCCTCAGTGCTACTGTTTTCCTTAGGTGGCATGATTAATGGATATCAATCCATATCTCTAATAATAAAAAAACAATGTGCATTTATGAAGTTTGCTTCACATAGGCGAGTGGGCCTGACATACCACCTGTAGAAACACTTTATATAAAAAATACACTCCCGCCTCCTTAATCTAGAACTTAACTCTCTGAGCACTAAAGGCTGATTTATACTTCTGTGTCACGTGATTGGGATGACCCACAGAGCATGCCTTGTGCATAGTTGTGCATTTATACTTCTGCATGCTGTTTGTGTTGCTCTGCAATAACACGTCCGAAACGCTAGCTGACAGTAGGTTTTTATGTTTCTCTGTGTCAAGTTTTTTTGCAGGTGTTTTCTTTGCGCCCAAATTCATCACAGCTACCAAGATGACCAATCACAGAGCTTGTGCTACAGTTACATTTTTAAAGAGGTTTACATCAGTGTCGGCTTCAGCCATGGCGAGTGCTATGCAACCGCACGAAGGCTGTGCCGGACCATATGCACGCACTTGACGCAGAAGTATAAATCAGCCTTAACAGTTCCTATGTATAATTAGCACTTCTTTTGTGTATAGTCTCTTTTTATTGAATTGCTGAATGCCTCCTCTATATAGATATATAAGTTTCTTTGGACAAAAGTGTCTGCTAAATGACTAAATGTATATGTAATGTAAATGCCTTGATAACATTAAAGTTTTTCATATTTAGTCTGTGTTAGTATACAGGCTTTAGCTGTGTGATATGATTGGATACATTGGACCTTGTATATATAATACAGTGCATGAAAACTTTGAAGTCCTCCAACAATCCTTTGAGTCATCATGTTTAAATACACTAGATTAGTCAGTATTGACTGCCTGTAAAAACCCCTCCTTATTTCTGGCCCTTTTTTACCCGATGTTGTTATTTTTTCCAAGGGCTTTTGTATACTCTGCACATCCCTGTAAGCCTAGACATAATGGGAAAATGTGTGAGGGATGACTTATCTAGGATTTGGTTCTGACTCATTTGATGTGGAGAGAGGTGAGGTGTTCAGACCTATAACAAAATAAGAAATGAACGGCTCTTGAGACTAGTTAGGTTTCAAGACTGGGACACTTTAGAGTGCAGAAAACAAAACAAAAAAGCACTGGATGAAGAGCGTAATTGCCTACAGGTTGTTGAAACAAGTAATTTGTCTTTTGAGTCAGTTTTTCTAACAACGAATCTGTCAAACAGTACTTTGTGACTCAGTTCAGATGATTTAGAGAGTTTATGGAAACTCTTGAAAGCGTTTCACAACTAATGCGTAGAAATATTACAATATTTTGGAACACAGGGAGCAAAACTGCTGAGTAAAGGTTATAATTATTTATAGGTATAAACAGTTGAAGCAAATCTTTAGTCAATAATGGTAGTCGTGATTTAGTTCAAATCATTCTGAAAGGCTCTGAAACCTTACAAAGTTGTTGTAGTTTTGTCACAGAAAAAACAAAAAAGAAAACTGGATGAAGAGAATACGGAGAGTTGAAACAAATAAGTGGTTCATTGGACAGAATAATGTAGCCTTTTGAGGCGACTCCATACTAACAAATCAGCCTAATGGTGCATTTTGCAAATTCCGTTGATTAATTTGGAGAGCCCACCCACATGCTGGGTCCTTGAAAGCATTTCTTATAACAATATAGCAGTATTTTAGAATCCAGAAAACAACAACTGCACTGGATGAAGAGAATAATTACTCACAATTGCACGCCACAAATACTGCAAATAGGGGCAGCACGGTGACGCAGTGGGTTGCACAAACGCCTCACAGCTAAAAGGTCACTGGTTCAAGCCCCTGCTGGATCAGTTGGCATTTCTGTGTGGAGTTTGCGTGGGTTTCCTCCAGGTGCTCCGGTTTCCCCCACAAGTCCAAAGACATGTGGTATAGGTGAATTGAGTAAGCTAAATTGTCCGTAGTGTATAAGTGTGAATGGGTGTGTATGGATGTTTCCCAGGGATGGGTTGCAGCTGAAAGGGCATCCGCTGCATAAAACATATGCTGGATAACTTGGCGGTTCATTCCGCTGTGGTGACCCCAGATTAATAAAGGGACTAAGCCGCAAAGAAAATGAATGAAATACTGCAAATATAAAGAAAACTGCTTTAATTGGTCAAACGTAAGCTGTGTTTGTTGCTTTGTTTTCTGGGACACTGGATCACTAACACCCGGAAATGTTGGGCTTTAAAGAATAAATCTGTCAGAGGAACTTTGTACAGGAACCTTACAATCAAACGTGAGGAATTGTGTTTGGTCCACATCCCAAAAGTGGTTTATTCTGCTACAGTGTCATGGACTGAAAAACAATGCTGCGTATGAACTGTGCATATTTAGGAAAAATAAAAGAGCTTATCTAACGCAAACCAATTTGACATCTTCTTTTGTGCTTCCAGTAAAAATCGTTTGATTGGATATGCAAGGATTTTTTTTTGATTGGATACGCAATGTTAAAAGGGACTCGTTTTGCAGTATTATTTTATAGATATTTGTTTTCTGATATTTTAATCTGGTTCTGGTAAAGCATTTGCTGGCAACCTAAACATGGCCATGCATCTCTAATTAAAAGACATCGAGAACCACGTTTATTTCCTAGAAACCCTGATGCTATATGCAAAAAATTTGTCAAATAGATGCCCACATGAACCATTTAAAGGGTTTAGCATCCTAGTCTCTTAACCTTTCATCTTTGCCCACACTTTAAGAACACTTCAGCCATAAAAAACACTCAAAAATACACCTTTTTTTTCAATATCACTACTTCTGGCCTTCTGGTATCTCCGCTGGTTCAGGTGACAGGAGAGCAGAAATACACATAGCAAGAATGCCAACAGAAACCCAACTCCTCTCCTGTCCTGAGCCTTTGTGTGCTCAGAATAGAGCTGTCAAGAAGACACTCGCGACACACTTAAGCTCTTTGATATAACAGATGAAACTAACCGCAGTAAAGTTTTGTTTACGTTTATGTCTTCAGGCCGCCGGCGGAGTAGATGGATGTCAGACTCAGAACAGACGTTTCAGGTTTTTCTGAGGATGGATCTGACCACACACCTGTCGACTCGGAAATGTTTCATTATTGCCAGAGTGATAAATGATGCCAGCGTGGCAGGTGTATAACTTTTACACACACTTCTACTGGAATACACTACATGACTATTAAAATCTGAACAGATGGTAAAACCCCTGGCACCTTACAGTTGAAAATGGTTGTAGATGAACTCTGAAGTGTCATGCAAGTGGACTCACACACTTTCAGGTTCATGCATGCCAAATGGAAAGTTTGTCACCCAGTGGTTTGGTTAGTGACTAGTTTAGCTTCCACCAATTTAACAATCAAGCTGCTGTCAGAGCTTTAAAACTAGTACAGTTCTTCAGTGAAATAAAGGCTTGTATAATGTTAAATATGGACAACTATTGTTTTTTTTTTTTTCAATTAAATTTAGATTACACTTTTAAACCCAAAAGTTGTGTTTGTCCATATTTAGCCCAATGCTGAGTTAATACTACACACAATTTTTGAGAGTGTAGCCATTACTGTGCTTTAAATTATTTTATGCACACACCATAAAACATCACATTAAAACGTGAACCATTGTCCACCGACAGAATAGTTGTGGGGAAAAAGTGTACATGATATTTTATATATGAACAACAATTGCATAAAATTTGTCAAATTCATCTGAAATAAAGAACAATGGATGTGTAGCATATTTGCAAAACTGTACAGTTGTGTGTATGAGGAAATTAATAATAACAAGTTGGTATACCTGTAAAAATTAACAAGCATAAATCAAGTTATTATTTTGGGTTAAATAGCCAAACCAACATGCTCTGTTACACATAGTTTTATTCATATAACACATGTTTTTCCATGTTTAATCCATGCATGGCTTGCAAAACAAAACAAATTGTTGGTTACTTTATAACCAGTGTTTTTTAGAGTAAGCAAAGTCAGCCTGAAATTAAAATTGCGGCCAAATTTTATTTCCTATTGTGTTGTATATCTTAGCAAAACAGCAAGCCTTTGAGCAAGTTTAGTTTAATTTGTTTGGAATTTAATTTGATTTTGTTCATTGTGAGTTATTTAGATATTTGCTAATTGCAGCAATAATTCAATAAAAAGATTATTGAAAGGGATGGATTAAAACTCATCTGATCTTTTCCATGTTAATAATGCTTTTAATTTAAATTGAGCCAATTAATTTACAAAACATAAATAAATAGTATTTTATAATACATTAGTATAAAGTATATCATTATATTATAATGCATTTAATATTAAATACAGTTATCTGAAGTAAATGTTGGTGACTTTATACATTTGTAACAAATGTATTTAGTTTAGGTTTAAATGACACCTTATTCTTATTCTGAACTCCATTGAGCTACTTCTATAAATCTCCATAATTGTATTTCCTTGTACAAATGACTCACTTTAATTTGTCAAATGTCACTTTCTTCATCTCTTGTTCTTTTACGCCCTCAGGCATGCTCATCTGCTGTTTGATACGAGCACTTGAGCAGCATGATCTCAAACATACTCGCCAGTGCTTTGATAAATCCCTTTGCTTTTTCCAAGAAGCTGTTCTGACCTCTGAGAAATGTAATTCACCTCTGACGTGCAGCGGCACCAAAATGTGATATTTTCTGAACCGAGCAGACTGAGCAACTGGCTACACCTTTTAAAAGACTAAGATGTATTACAGGTAAAATCTTTTGTTTTAATTATTGATTCTAATTTGACAAAGAATCACAATGCTGCTATGCTCTTCTAGCTGGTCTCCCATTCTGCACTGTCAAGCCCCTACAGACGATCCAGAACGCTGCAGCTTGCCTGGTCTTCAATGAGCCTAAGAGAGCCCATGTAACACTTGGTCAAGTTCAAATCACTGATGCTTGCCTACAGGACAGCCACTGTCACTTCACTCTCTTACCTATACCTGCTCCTGAAGGTCTACATCTCTTCCAGGAGCCTCCAGTTGGGGAGCGAGCATCGACTTGTGGTGCCATCACAGAGGGGCTGTAAGTCACTTTCCAAAACCTTTTCATTCAGTGCTCCACGCTGGTGGAATGATCACTGGTACCCTTCAAATGACAACTAAAAACCCATCTCTTCTGAGAACACCTAAACCCCGGTAAAATAAAATCAAAACCACCTGTAGAAGCACTTTCTCTCTCTCTCTCACTCTCTCCCTTTCTATCTCAAAAAAAAATTTGCCATCTTGGGCCATCTAAGATATTTTTTTCTTCGGTAGAGAAAACACTTTTACACATACAATCACACCGGTGTGATTAGTCTTGGCTGGTTCCTGGAGCCTACGATCACATTGGTGTGATAACATTGTTCAGTGCGTCATGTGATCACCTACTAAATTCACATTTTCTTTCCTGCGATATTTAAGTTTCAGATATTTAATACGCAGTACTAACAAATATAATTTGAAAATTGATAATAATTATTATTTTTAAAACATAATCAAGCAATGTGCTTTACTCACATCTGATACATGCTGTTTAGGTTTCTAGAATGATTATTCTGTTCCCCTACCACTTACTTTTATACATTTCAGAAGAAGTTGATGAATTGTCATGTTGTAAATCCAGCAGCTCTAATCACTCTACTGTTTCTCAATACTGGGTTGCAGCTGGAAGGGCATCCATTGCATAAAACATATGCTGGAATAGTTGGCGGTTCATTCCACTGTGACGGCCTCTAAAATAGAGACTAAGCCAAAGGAAAATGAATGAATGAATAATTCATTAAACTAAAAAATATTCTGCCAGCACAAAGAGTCAAAAATTCAAAACCAAATGAATGCCTATGGCTCCTAATGATACAATGAGACTTTATGAAGTGAACTGATTGGCCTGTGCATGAAACTTAACAATATTTACATCATTATTACCTTTAATCCATAGCCTTGGCAAATGCTTCTGGGCGCATTTATAACAGTCTGGAATGCAGAATTCCTGTCGCACTGTGAGTTAAACAGTAGGCCTACACAAGCTGTCTCTTGCTTGATTGCTAGTGATCCTTTTGAATTTTTAATCACTTTTTGACAGGCAGCTATAATGAAAGTTCACACAATGTGGTTTTGCAGCAGCAGCACTTCAAGTCAGTCTTTAATATTCCACCGAAGCAAAAACTTGCGTATCTTGGATGCCCCGAGGGCGAGTAAATTAACAGCAAATTTTCATTAATGGATAAACCATCTCTTTAAGATTCTTGAGGAGAACGTTTATAACTTGCAGGAATGGATCGTCAGTGTATGAACGAATGTTTTCTGACATCGTTGTGCATCATTGCATGCAGTAGTTGCAACATTTATCGTATAGCTGAACGTGCCAGAAATCACCAGCATTGAAAAAGTGGTTTCAAATCACTTAGTGTGAACATCTCTTTAGATAGAAGCGCTAACATTAGCGATGGGTAAAAGAGGTGATGAAATATTCAGAGAGGATAAAGTGTCCTGAGAGTCCTGGCTGTGCTCTTAGTGCTGTTATATAAATCCACAGAAAGATTTCAACATAGTCATATACAAACAATAATCAGTCATTCTCAGATCTTGGCAGCCCCAACTGTAAATGGTCTACATGCTGCACTATGTTGGTCTGCAACCCCTGACAGCATCATGTGCTGTATTGTTTGTGATTTCTTCATCTCTCGCTTTCTATCTCTCTATATATCTGCTGTGGTGCCCTGCAAACTTCTATGCATGCTCAAACTCGTCCCTCTACTCCATCCAACAAACAAGCCTCAGGATTGACTTAAATATTGAGACATCACATAACTCAATCTTTCATTAGCTGCCTCTAAAAAAATCATTAAAAAAACACAGAAGGCTTATGGTTCTTATGTAGGCCTACTGTTTAAATCACAGACAGAGACAGCTGTATTGTAACTTGGTATGGTTTAAAGTTGATGCCTGACATAGCTAATGATCACTTAGGTTGTCCACTACAACAAGTGCTATGGTATAATGATTACAGGGCAGCAACTGTTTCTGGGGGCCACATGAACACATGTGCATGCATGTTTACCTAGCTATCTCTGCCATAGACATACCATATGCTTGTTAGGACCTCCCACTGACTGCTGTTTGTATTTAAATTTAGCTAATAATGATTGCTCAAGTTAACACTAAACTTGTGCATCTGTTTGAAGAGATCTGATAGCTTTTAATAGACATATTGTGTAAATGACGGCATACATTTTTGCTTTTTAAATGAATAAATAAATTTGTAATTATTATATAATATTTCCCAGAGATGGGTTGCGGCTGGAAGGACATCCGCTGCGTAAAACATATGCTGGATAAGTTGGCGGTTCATTCCGCTGTGGCGACCCCAGATTAATAAAGGGACTAAGCCGAAATGAAAATGAATGAATGAATTATTATATAATAAAATATATTTCTACGCTCTAAAAAATGCCAATTGGGTCAAATATGGACACATGGACAACAACAACCCAGCATTTTTTAAATGAGGTGTTTATTAATAATATATCATTAATCATGAATCTAAAGTCAAAATGTAGGTTAATTAATATTCCTTCTAATAGTCTTGTAATAATATATAATAATAATTGGTCACATGACATTTGATTATATTTTTTAATAAACAAAAACGTATTTGTGACAAATCAGTTAAACTTTTAGTAGTTTAAAGGATAGTGGCAACTATAACTATGACTATAACTATTCAAAATGGCAATTAAGTAGTAGGTTTGTTTCATAATTAGATTTGTTGGTATTTTTTGTTACAGGTAATTACATTTAAATAGGTCTTTAGTGCATCTAATGTATGAGGCAAAACCTAAATATAACATTAATATATTTATTATTGGATTAATATAATTATGCTGGATTTACTGACTTACTAGTAATGGGTTTTGAGTAAAATATTCATATTTTATTCAAAAAATGTCATATAACATTTCAAAATTACAAATGACAAAAAGCTAGTTTGTCAGAATAACTAATTTCATCTTTTTTGATTGAATTATTGCATCAAATTTAATGTTCTTCTGAAGTTAAAGTGTTGATATCATGTCTAAAAATAATCTGGAAATCTGCTGGATTTACTGACTTACTAGTTATGGGTTTTGAGTAAAATATTCAATATTTATTCATTCATTCATTCATTTTCTTTCGGCTTAGTCCCTTTATTCATCAGGGGTCGCCACACAGGAATTATCCACCAACTTATCCAGCATTTGTTTTACACAGCGGATACCCTTCCAGCTGCAACCCAGTACTGGAAAACATCCATACACACTCATTTCAACACATACACTATGGCCAATATAGTTTATTTAATTCACCTATACTGCATGTCTTTGGACTGTGGGGAAAACCGGAGCAGCCAGAGGAAACCCACACGAACACAGGGAGAACATGCAACTTTCTTGCTGTGAGGCGACAGTGCTAAGCACTGAGCCACAGTGTCGCCCCATTAATATCTATTTTATTAAAAAATTATCATAACATTTAAAATTACTTTTAATAAGTTTAAGTAAATGATAATAAGTGAGTTTGTCAGAATAACTAATGTTTTGATTGAATTATTACATTAAATACAGCTTTATTGTTCTTCTAAAGTTGAAGCGTTGATATTTTGTTGTCTAAAAATTTGTCTAAAAATAATCTGGAAAAATGCTGGATTTACTGACTTTGTAATGGGTTTTGAGTAAAATATTAATATTTATTTTATTAAAAAAATGATCATAACATGTCAAACTTAAAAATGATAAAAAGTTTGTTAAAAGTTTATCAGAATAACTAATAACTAATGTTTTTATCTGTTTTGACTGAATTATTACATCAAATAAAGCTTTAATGTTCTTCTGAAGGCGCAGTGGGTAGCACGATCGCCTCACAGCAAGAAGGTCGCTGGTTCGAGCCTCGGCTGTGTCAGTTGGCATTTCTGTGTGGGGTTTGCATGTTCTCCCTATGATCGCATGGGTTTCCCCCACAGTCCAAAGACATGCGGTATAGGTGAATTGGGTAAACTAAATTGTCCGTAGTGTATTTGTGTGAATGAGTGTGTATGGATGTTTCCCAGTGATGGGTTGCAGCTGGAAGGGCATCCGCTGCGTAAAACATGCTGGATAAGTTGGCGGTTCATTCCGCTGTGGCGAAAAGGGACTAAGGGACTGAGGTTAACTCATTAATAGTGTGTTGTCTAAAAGTTTGTCAAAAAGAATTAGAAAACTGGATTTACTGATTTAGTAATAGGTTTAAGTCAAATAATAATATTTATTTTATTAAAAAATGATCATAACATGTCAAACTTACAAATGATAAAAAGTTTGTCTGGATTATTACATCAGAAACAGCTTTATTGTTCTTCTG
This sequence comes from Danio choprae, assembly GCA_903798125.1. Classification (NCBI taxonomy): domain Eukaryota; kingdom Metazoa; phylum Chordata; class Actinopteri; order Cypriniformes; family Danionidae; genus Danio; species Danio choprae. The sequence continues at coordinate 4,373,587 of CAIGQW010055978.1, read as the reverse complement.
AAGTTGAAGCGTTGATATTTTGTTGTCAAAAAAGTCTAAAAAGAAGTCACATTTTTGTACAAATTTTATTTTATATTTGCAATAAGTAACAAGCAATACATTTTCCTTAAACACATGATATTGTCAAACCACACTCACGCACACACCAACACACTCACACACGCACGTGAGCAATATAGACATAATTACTACATATCACGACATCAAAAACGCCATGAAGGAACCGCTTCAGACAAGTGAGAGCGTCGCGTTGCAGTCTATCCATCATCGTCTTTTAACGACTCGAATCCCACGATAATACCGTCAACGTATTATTTAAAGTCCTACACAATAAAATTAGAAGAGAAGGCACATGTATAATAACAGGCTGTAGTAAAGGCTGTGTTAGAGGGAGGGAGACGGAGGAAAGTCCTGCCCTTTCGGAAAGATTTCCTGTTTCGAGCAGAAGTGACTGACTGAAGCCCAGATTCCCTCACTGTGACTGTTGACTCCAGCAGAATGAGACGCGCTCCTTCAGTCCGGATCACACGATAAAATTACCACTCTTTCTGCTCAAAAAACGCCTGCTTGATTACTTTCACATTAATGCGAGGGATACGAGCACGACTGCGTTTCTAATGGAGCGATATCGGTTTTCTGTGCTCTGCTGGTGGACTTTTTTGATTTCTACAGTTGTGGATCGTTGCGGAGTCGGTGAGTTAATGTCTTGACACCTATCGCGCGCTCCCTAAGTTGCCAGGTATTTTTACTCGTGTGAATGTGTGCTTTTGACGTGTTTATCACCTACTGTGGCTCTTTTGCCCATAGAGGAGCGTTTGTTTTTTCGATTGCTTACTTTTTATGCGTGCAACAGGTGATCGCGTTCAGTGAAAGCCAACTTCAACGTTGTTTTTTCCTCTGCAGTTTTCAAGAGTTACGTAAGAAGCAATATATTCGCTCAGGTGTTTCAAGATGACGTCAGCCCCACAATATGCAGTTTTATTGTCTTGTGCCGACTAAACTTTGCACGTCTGTCTCATTGATATGAGTGACTTGGGTAGGTGTCATTGTGTTTGTAAAACCGTTATATGTGTGCCATTGTGTAGTGAAGTTGACGTTTTTGTAGGCTGTATATATATATATATCTATCTATCTATCTATCTATCTATCTATCTATCTATCTATCTATCTATCTATCTATCTATCTATCTATCTATCTATCTATCTATCTATCTATATATCTATCTATCTATCTATCT
>CAIGQW010055978.1:4352386-4371556 GCA_903798125.1 Danio choprae | reverse complement strand
GTTGTAATGTGTGTGTGTGTGTGTGTGTGTGTGTGTGTGTGTGTGTGTGTGTGTGTGTGCGCACATACGGAAACGCCCTTTTAAGCTGACAGCTGAAAAACATTACAAGTTTGTCTTTTCAGTTGTAGTGGAAGTGTTTGACAGTGTGCGCAGGACGCTCTTCCCGTTCAAACAGTGCTGCATCCTTCCTCCCAGTGGCATAAATTGTTTATCTCTTTCTGTCCTGTCATTAATTTCAGCCTCTGTGATTACAGGTTTCTTTAGACACTAATTACACTCACTGAACTCCTCCCCACTTCACGCCTGTGATTATACAGGAGGATATGTTTGTCGCACTGTGCTGGCATATGCTGCGTTTGGTGGAGTATTACAGATATTTCTTGGAGAAATCATATTTTCCAGATGTCCGGCTACATCTTTGCCACTTTCTGTTTCCAGCCTTGCTTGGCTGCATGTAGCTCTGCACACTTCACTGCTGAAACACACTAGGTCAGTGTGTGCTGCTGTGTTTCAGCCACGTGCAAGAGTTGTCCCACTTGTTTTAGGGATTACAAGTAGCATCAAGCGCCCCCGTATGCAGGTTCAACACTTGCCTTCCCTGTTGCTGTCTTTACTTAAAAATGTTTCTTTTATTTATTGTCCGCCCAGTGCTCACGTGCTATTTTGAGCTCGTTCGGTCTTGCATCATGCACATAACCTCAAACACATTTTATTGATGTTGTAGGTGAGTCAAATTTAAAAGTGAATGTTATGATTAATAGTGCTTCACAGTTTTGCTGTTGTGTTACAGTCAGTTTACATACAATAGGTGTATCATTACAATAAAGTTGACTGGTAACTCCCTAAGGCTTTATGTGAGGCATTAGGATGCATTTTTGACTGTCCAATCAAAAGACACCAAATACAAATACACGCAGTCAAATGTTCAAACAGTTTCAAACAGTTCAAACAGTTCATGTGTTTGACAGTATGTCTTTGATGTAAGGTGCTGAATTCTATAAGACAGCATGAGTAAAAGTTATGTTCAGGAGAAGGTTTAGGGATAGTATCTCGTTATTACCTGGTTTATGCAATGACTTTGCTAAGTACATAGTATGTATGCAAATAAGGACTGTAAAATAATGACCATTAAAGACCACCTAGACTCTTCCAGCTGCTGACCAAATTCTTATATATTATAGGACATTTTCCTGAGAGTACTTAAACTTTGCTGTCTGAAATCATTTGGTTTGAATGCAAAAAAAGTACTATGATTTTAACACAAACTCAGAGTATTCAGTGTATTTTTGCAGCTCTTCATGTAATATGCCATTTTCTCCTTTTGCATTCATGTGTAAATTCTGCAAGTTAATTTTGCCCAAATATACTGTACACCCATAGACCCTCTACTTAAAGATATTATCTTTATTATCTTAATTATTCACAATTATTAGCCCTCCTGTGATTTTTATTTTTATGATTATCTACAGAACAAGCCAATTATACAGTGACTTGCCTAATTACCCTAACTTGCCTAATTAACCTAATTAACCTAGTTAAGCCTTTAAATTGCACTTTAGGCTGAATACTAGTATCTTAAAAAATACCTAGTATAATATTATGTACTGTCATTATGGCAAAGATGAAATCAGTTATTAGAAATTAGTTATTAAAACTATTATTTTTAGAAATGTGTTGAATAAAATCTTCTTTCCGTTAAACAGAAATTGGGGGGAAAATGTACAGGGGGGCTCATAATTCAGGAGGGCTAATAATTCTGATTTCAACGATATGTACTCAACAGACTCATCCCTGTCCTTCAACAGTTGACAGTATTCCTCTACCACCTCCTCACTTATATCAGACTTATCTCAACCAAAGTTGGGGTACTTCGGGTATGGGTCAAAATTCAAAGCTTGATGCTCTCCCCTCGGACAGCTCGCCAAATAGAAACAACTTTGTATCTAATTATATTTTAGTGTACACTTGTGAAATTAGGAAAGTCAAAAAGAGACTGATTAAACCACTACGTAACCACCGTGTAAACATAAAATGTGTGTCCCACATCTGTTTGTGATCTAGTTAACTAAACACACCGTAGTAAGTATAATAGAACTTGTTACACTTATCTGGATTGCTTATCGTGTGGGATTTGTGACTGTGGAAAACAAAACCTGTCGTAAGTGGGGTTTTTTTTTTTTTGGAAATTGAGATTTGTATGCCATCTGGAAGCTGAATGAATATGTTTTCCATTGATGTGTGGTTTGTTAGGATATGGTGATATTTGAATTCTGGAATCTGAGGATTCAAGATCAAAATACTGAGAAAATCGCCTTTACTATTGTCCAAATTCCATTTTTAGCAATGCATATTACTAATCAAAAATGAGGTTGTGGTAGATTTATAGAAATAATTTTCCAAAATGGCCTCATAGAAGATGATCTGAAGAGTTCAGATGCAAAAACCTCTAAGTGCTATCTGAAATTTTCTACTAAAATTCTTTTGTCTTTTATGTCTGTGTTCAGTATTTCACTTTTATGGCAAATAATAGGTTATATTCATTGCTTTTAACATGAAATAACTGAACATAAACATTAAAGGCTGAGAAAAATGCTCAATGTAGTAGATATTTTCAGATGGCACTTAGAGGTTTTTGCATCTGAACTCTAATATTCTAATGCTTTTTGGCAAAAAATAAAATAAAATCAATTGAATATTGCCGTGCAACATAAGACCCTGAGACTTTGTCCAGGGTCACATATAGTCTTTACATGGCATTAGACAAAACCTGTTCAGATCTGATATAAAATCATTTAAAGCTCCAAATTGGTGTAAGTAATTTCCCATTTGGGCCTCTAGACAAGAATCACATATTTTAGGTTATAAAAAAAATCCCTAGCTTTAAAGTTCTTAAACACACATTATGAATACTGTCCAAAGGAAATAGTGTGAGGTAATGACTCTGCAGTATATAATGTTATCCAGGCAGGCTGGACAGTAGATAAAGAGGCAGTGAGCAGAGCACACAGAGTAAAAAAGCTTCTTTGTAGGCCCATGAAGCTGTCTGTGACCCAGGCTAGTGGATGAAGGTTGTGAATCTGAGCTTATGTTTACTGAAGCCTCTCTGGGCCTCTGCGACCGAGAACTCAAAAATAGCTATCTCAGGATGAGAAGAGGGGTCATATAACCTCAAAATGGCTGCATCTGATTTGACCATATTTGTCTTCGTATCCTCGTGGCTGACACAATCCCCTCTTGGCTTGCTCCAGTGAACTAGAGACCGAAAGGGCACACAGTCCTGCTTTATCTGCCCTTCTCCAAAGACAAAGATAAAGCAGCCAGAAACGACAGTGGATGGATCATAAGGCAAGACATTATCATGTTTGTAGTTTTAATTTGCAATTTGCAGTCAAGCCAAACCTGTTATGCCACAAAAATGTGTTGACCTTTAACCAGCGCTGACTGGAGTGTGTTATTTATTCTCAGACGTAATTTGTAAGTGCGACAAGCATCGATTAATAATATAGGCTTATTAGTTACCCAAAGGTTAGTTTGGGTAGTGATGGGTTGGTTGTTTCTTCAGTTGAAGTGTCCTTGCTGTTATTCTGGCAGTGGAAGGAAATCCACATCCGCTCTATCTGTGCTTCCTTCCTCAGTAGGGTCACCTGTTCTGGAGACAGATTGAGGAGTGAGAGCTGAGTTAAGGGAAAATGGGGGTCAGAGGTCTTGTGATTGTCTTTCTACCGTGTTGTCAAACTGCTTTGTCTGTGCAGGATTTGGAAATGTGGGATTACTGCTGGTAGACCAATTTTCGATCTGGGTTTAATCTTGAAGGGCATTCACACTGACAGCGATTAGTGAGTGACTGTACATTGTTAAAGGGATAGTTCATCCAAAAGTGAAATTTCTGCCATCATGTATTTACCCTTCACTTGTTTCAAATCAGTTTGAGTGAACATAACAAAACATATTTTGAAGAATGTTGAAAACCTGTAATTATTGACGTACAAAGTAGGGAAAACAAATACGTCAATGATTAAAGCAGGGTGTCACTCATTTTCACTGAGGGCCACTTCAGCATTATGGAGGCTCTCAAAGGGCTGGTTATAACTGTGACTATAAATGTTACTACTTCTTAACATATTGTTGAATAATTGTCTCTTTATTTTATTATAACATATTAAAGTAAAAAATGAATACATGTATTTGCATAAATGTAACATAGATGTTACTTTTGGTTATTTTAACATGAATACTTTTATCAAGTTAAGAAACCCACATTACTCCATCAAAGTAAATAACAAAGACAAATATCAGAAGTCATTACCTTGTGCCAAACTTTGTCACATATGAGAGAAGCAGAACTATGAAAATTCTAATCATTTTGAGCTGAATCGCACTACAAACATGCATTATGATGGATGTAGTTTATAGTCAATATATGATATAAAGCAAGATGGGCTTTTATTATAATGCTGGTTTCACATCAAACATGAAGCACCACGTCACTCGATCTAGAACAGTTGCAGTAATTGGCGGGATGCTTTTCTCCCTATGCGAATTTTCATCTTTAGTTTAATTTGTTAACTTGAACTTGCACGGAAGACGCCATTGAATCAAATTCGAACAAGTTGTGGATTCTGAGTCATACTTTCTTCCCAGATTGCATTGATTGTCAGCTCATATTTGGTGTGAATCATTTGCTTTTTACGGGCCATATATAATGATATAATGGGCCGGATTTGCACCATGAGCCTTGAGTTTAACACATGTGGGTTACAGGGTTTTCAATATTCTTCTAAATATCTTATTTAATAACTTGTTTGGAACAAGTGAAGGGTGAGTAAACGATGGCTGAATTGTCATTTTTGGGTGTGAACTATCCCTTTAATTTTCAGTAAAAGTTGGTGATATAAATCAATATGAGCAATAACAATAGATGAGTCAAACTTCATAAGCAAGTGGTCAACAACCAATGGGATGGCATACAGACATGTTCATGATCAAATAAAATGGGAAATGAGCATGCACAAGTAAAAATACTATATTGACCAATATGATAAATAAAACCTCATTGGTTGTTAAGTGGTATTGTTCCTATATTTAGTGCACATCTAATTTAAATGTTTTGTGAGTCAGTGTTTTTAAAGTATTATTTACATATAGCTATATTGTTTATCGGGCAGCACAGTGGCGCAGTGGGTAGCACAATCGCCTCACAGCAAGAAGGTCGCTGGTTCGAGTCTCGGCTCGTTCAGTTAACAGTGTTTTAAAGTTTTGTTTTAAATGACAGTGACAACACTTGTATAAAGAACTTTTATGAAGCTGCACATTTCTTAATATTTTCCGCCGCTAAACCTCTTTCCATTAGAGTATTATTAGAGTGCAGTGCAGTTTTAATGTGTTTGCCATATGATTAATGTGTTAAAATATCAGTTGGTCTTACTGTACAGCTTGTCCTCTGTGTCTTTCAGTGTGTTTGAATGACCGGTGCCCCTTTTAGTCCCATAGAGCCAAGGTGGCCTTTTATCACAGGAAAGTCAAGGAGGTGTGTATGTGTGTGTGTGTGTGTGGTACTCCAAAGAGCAGCTAAGCTAACAAATTACGTAATGTAGTTTAACGACTTCTTATGGATTGGCCAAATAGAGGCACACTGCAATTGAGAAACCATACACTCTTAGAAATGAGTCATGCAACACCAAAGTGTGTGTGTGTGTGTGTGTGTGTGTGTGTGTGTGTGTGTGTGTGTGTGTGTGTGTGTGTGTGTGTGTGTGTGTTTTTGAGCTCACCTTTTGGGTCTCCAGGTGTACAGACTAAACCGGTGGCAGAAGCATAACTTTTTCACTGATCTGAAGTCTTGATGTCAGAGTGTGCTCTCAAAAACAGAAGTTTGACGCCGCTTGGTCTCTGTGTGCCGGTGTTTGCTTGATCGCATCAGTGCATTTAGGTCAGAGTCTCAGGAACCTGACAAGACAAAAAAAGGAAAGCAGGTCCAAACAGAGCATTGAAAGGCAGATAAAAGAGAGAGCAGCATGTCTATCTGATGGCAGAAGCAGTCAGCATTTCATCTCATAGTCTTTTGTGGTCTCTTAGGACTTCATTCAAGGGCAGTAGAAGCTGTATTGACTTTATACAGATTTTGCACATCTTAGACTTCGTTTGATCAGATATGATGGTCAGATGTTAGAGAGGTTGACTTTTTTTTTTAGTTTAGATCAGTGGCAAGGTTTGACATTTCAAAGTAAGCAGACCTTGGTAAAATAGGGTTGACCTCAGCACCTACACTCAAACTAATATATGCCATTTTGTAAAACGTGAGATGAAAATAGGACAGATAAAGATGGCATTATCATTTTTTTATTATTAAATATAAAGTGGTCAGAAGTATCAGTGGAAACAAATGACTAAATCGAAAATCAAAACATTCACAACTGACAGAATACAAGCATAATTGTTGTTTGCATTTTGGTGCATGTCTTCAACAAACCTTTAATAACCCGTAGATCATATATATTTATTTAGTATGGAAGCTGGTTGTTTAAATAAGCCCAAACACAACATTTCAATGTTGAAATGGCACTCATAATATGGTATCAGTTCAGCAATTCCAGCGTTATGGAGGTTAAATTTGCAGTAAAAACGTAATGCATTAATTCACAGAGAAAGTATATGTTAACATAATATAGAAACAGCTGTTTATATTTTCCAAAACGGCTAACCACAGAGTTATGGGATCAGAAAAATCTGTTAACATTTTTTATATTTTAAATGAGAAAAATAAACATGCATTGTGGATGTGACCAAAAAAGTCTGCCAGTTTACAGTATACAACATACTTTTTTAGAAATTCTGTGAATTAAACTGCACAACCCAAAAGAAACGATGCTAATCGAAAGGATAGGAGTTGGCTCTCGATAGAGCAAAAATGGCTGATTTTATTTTATTTTACCTTTATGGATGTGACACCTCTCCGTTATGGATGTGACAGATGTGGAATTGCCACTTGTGTGACTTTGGTAAATCAAATATAATAGTTTTTTTTACAGTGCTGTAAAATACAAGCCTACACAAAAAAAAAATCTAGAAAAGGGATTCGTTATTTTTTTCATGGCAAGGTTGACATTTGCATGAAATTGCTCACTTGCTGCTTTAATAAAACAATGGGACTTTTGAAATCTGATCATGAAGAAATGTCATTAATCTGCCAATTTCCAACATTATATGAAAATGTAGGGAATTTCAACCGATAGAAACTGAATCTAAGGTGTGGTGGGTGGCAAAATGATTGAAGCACAATTTAAGATCATCCCTCAACCACCAGGATCTTATTATTTCTGTACAGAGATTTGATCTTCAATTGGTCTCATGCATTTATATGATGTAAATTCACTGCAAAAATAACTTTTTTATTTATTTATTTTTATTTATTTATTTGGCTTGTTTTGGGGGAAACTCACTTAATTTTGGCATATTATTTCTTAAAAATTATTTTTGATTGTCTGGAAAATTTCATCTAAGACTATTAATTTTGTAGATATTTGCACTAGAAACAAGACAAAAAATCTAAGTAAGAAAAGCATTTTTCGCAGTGTTAACAGGTGAGAGTTCACATCTATGAAATGCAGTGTCATGCAAAACAACTTGTCACACGAGCTTGCGTTTCCGGTCTGGCACTTTTGCATGTGTATAAATAAAAGTTCTATAGGGCCAAAAGTGCAGTGTGACCACTTTTACAGTGTCTAAATCTAAAATGGCACATTCAAGGATCAGGTCGCTCTAAACCTTGTCTTTCTCAGAGCCTACTTTGCACTGATTGGTCAGATGTCCCAATCTGTTGCGATTGGTATATCGATTACTGTGTATTTCGGAAAGAAAACATCCATCCAATATCTGAAATTCAGCTCTGTTTGCTCCCTCACCAGTGATATGAGCAGTAAGAATTTTTACATCAATTAAAGCCAAACTCTGTAAATAAACTACAGTGTTTGGGGGTAAAGTAGGTGTTGTTTTAGACAAACCTGCATAAACTTCTGCAGGAATAATATAGATATTATGGATGAAGTACTTTTGTTTCAAATTCAGTTTCTTTCTGGGTAGATAATATCCGACAGAGCATAATAGTGAATAATTAATTCCAGGTTTTTAAAACCACACCCGAGATGACTTATTTTTATTGCAAGGATGCACATAATGTAAATAAGCTTTGTAAAATGTAAAAGAGTTTTAATAGTTGATGTTGTTTGTGTTTTATCCTAGATGGAATGCATCCTTTTCACAGTCCCTTTCAGCTTCCTCAACTGTGTAAGTTCTGTGATGTGTTGGAGACCAACTGCAATGGCAACGACAACTGTGAAAGCAACTGCACCATCACGTCTATCTGTGAGAGTCCAGATCAGATCTGTGTGGCTATCTGGTAAGTCATTGTAAAAGTCATGTTTTTCCACAGCTTTATATCAAGTGTGAAACATCTGGTGCGCACAAGTGTAAAACATCTGCTTTGCATAACAAACCACCAGTATGTGTTGTTCACAGATTGCAATATTGTTTTAAAAATAACACAGAATTATAATTAACTTTTAATATGATATATGTAGTTAGTCTCAATTAGGGTTGTTGAAAGTATTGATTTGGTACCAGTCAATACTGGTCTTTAAAAAAACAATGTCCATTTCCTGCTAACATTTGATTGTTGAGCTTGTTCTTGGGGCATTTGAAAGTGGCTTCTATCAGCTGATCTGTCTACGAGCAGACATATGAGCAATCCACTGACGGATCAGCTGATAGATGTGGATTTCAAATGCTACAGTGTCCATGTATCTGTGTGTGTGTCTCAATCAGCTCCCTAGCTCCCAAGATTATGGATCATTAGGTCGTGCATACAGATCCACTTGGTTCACTACACATTGGGACACTGAGTGTGACATGAGAATGTCCTCATTGTTCAAAATCAAACCTGCATTTTCTTTTTTATTTATATATCCATTTTACATACACTGCATCCCAAATGACACACTATACACTATGCACTTATACACTATGTACTTACGCACTCAACAGCATAGTATGTGAGCTAATGTCGTCCCAAATGAAATGCAAACATTTTTTAATAACCGGAAATTAAAATGATTTCCCGGACCACGTTTGACGTTTGCTAAATTAGTGAAATAAATGACCAAACTACCAAATAGTACCTGCCATGAATATAACCACATTCACTTGAAAGAACTTTGCTTTCACAATAAATAAAGTAATCCTATGTCAGTGTCAAATAGCTTCGCCCCTTCTGCTATGTAAATAAAACTGCGGCCGTTGAGTGCAGGAAGTGTCCAACATTTCACACTTATTTTTAATGGTTAAATAAGTGCATCATCCAGGTATTTAAAGTGCACCTATTCTTTTTAGGATTAAAAGAATATTTCAGTGTGAATGCACTACTTACACTATTTATACTATAGAATTGCATAGAATTGTGCATTAGTATGCGACTTGGGATGCACCTATAGTTTTTAAAAGTACATTATAGCAAAATAGTTTGATTGTTTCATATACCAGCAAGATTTCAACCAATAAACAATTATAAATGTTTGCTAGATTGCTCTTAACCTGTCCAGCTATGCCATGTTCATCTCTTTCATTTGTCATGTCTTTTTTTTATTCTAAATGTCTTCCATTTGTCATTATATTTGATGATTTGGTTCACGTGATTTATGTTTCACTCCCAAACTTCAATGAGCATCCTGATTTCACGGTGCGCTGAAACAATTTTGCAATTGTAAGGCAAGGCAAGTTTATTTATAAAGCACATTTCATACACATACATGGTAATTCAAATTGCTTTACATAAGCAATAAAAACAAAGAATAAAAATGATTTAAAAAAAAAAATTAAAATGTGTTAAAACAGGTTTTAAAGGAATGAAAAAGAAACAAAAGACATAATGGTGTGATCTGTCAGACATAGCACAGTGCTCATTCAGTAAAGGCACAGATGTGTTGTAAGTCTTTTTTGAATGTTTGAATGTGCCTAATGTTGGAGCACATCTGATCATTTCTGGAAGCTGATGCCAGCAGCTGGGGGCGTAGTAGGCGAAGACGGATTCACCCTGCTTTGACTGAACATTTAACACTTAAAATGGCTGACTTGCTTATCAGTGCACTGACTACATAACAAGGGAGCTGATTGAGATGCATCCTGTTTAAACTTGGTGAACAGCTGTATGGTGAAGCTATGACCATCACAGCCAATCACAGTCATATGTGTTGAGCACGTGATCACATATCCAATCAGTAGTGTTTAAGAATGTGCTCAACCGTGCTCATACAGTATGCTAGCTTTAAATTAATGATTTTAAAATCTCAGTATTAATTGGTACCAAGGTCGATACGCCGCGGAGTCTTAAAATGTCTTAAAATGTCTTAAATTTCAAAAGCAAAATTTTAGGCCTTAAAAAGTCCTAAATTTACTGAAATATTGTGTTGTAGATCTTAAATAATTTTAAACAGGTCTTAATTTACATTCAGGTAAAGCTACCCTATCGGGCCGACACACGACATGTTTTTTTTGTATTTAAGGTTTTTTATTGCAAAGAAATGCAATTCAAAACAGCTGTTAAGACATGTTTAAAATCCTTAGTGTTTAGCGCTGTATAAGTCTAAAACTTCATTTATAATGGTCTTAAAAGAGTCTTTAAAAAACTTCATGGCAAGGTTGACATTTGCATGAAATTGCTCCCTTGCTCCTTTAATAAAACAATAGGACATTTGGAATCTGATCATGGGGCCTCACAGTGGCGCAGTGGGTAGCACGTTCGCCTCACAGCAAGAAGGCCGCTGGTCGCTGGTTCGAGCCTCGGCTGGGTCAGTTGGCGTTTCTGTGTGGAGTTTGCATGTTCTCCCTGTGTTGGCGTGGGTTTCCTCCGGGTGCTCCGGTTTACCCCACAAGTCCAAAGACATGCGGTACAGGTGAATTGGGTAAGCTAAATTGTCCGTAGTGTATGAGTGTGAATGGGTGTGTATGCATGTTTCCCAGAGATGGGTTGCAGCTGGAAGGGCATCCGCTGCGTAAAACATATGCTGGATAAGTTGGCGGTTCATTCCGCTGTGGCGACCCCAGATTAATAAAGGGACTAAGCCGAAATGAAAATGAATGAATGAATGAATGAATCTGATCATGAAGAAATGTCGTCAATCTGCCAATATCCAACATTATATGAAAATGTAGGGAATTTCAACCAATAGATAGCGAATCTAAGGTGTGGTGGTTGGAAAAATGATTGAAGCACAAATAAAGATCGTCCCTCGTCCACCAGGATCTTATTATTTCTTACTCTTCACATGCTTACCATGTAGGATTTAAAATTTAAATTACAAATGTAAAATGTCTGTACAGAGAGGTCAAGATTTGATCTTCCATTGGTCTCATGCATTTATATGATGTAAATTCACTGCAAAAGTAGCTTTTCTTACTTTTTTTTTATTATTATTTGGCTTGTTTTGAGCAAAAACACTATTTCAGAAAGAGAAATGCAATTCAAAACATCTGTTAAGACATGTTTAAGGAAATTCTCCAAATTAAATTCCCTAATCAGGCAAAAAAAACTAAAGCAACACATCCCTTTACATAATCTTCTATTAATACAAAAACTATTTACAGATGTAACTGGGAATTAGAAAAAATCCATAGTGTTTAGCACTGGATAAGTCTAAAACTTATTTTATAATGGTCTTAAAAGAGTCTTAAAAAGTCTTAAATTTGATTTGAAGAAACCTGCAGAAACCCTGTCTAAAGAAAAGCAAATGCTGATTTTAATCAAGTTCTAGAGAAAGAACCAATAGCAAAATGTAAGGGCTAACATTATATTATTGTTTAAGATGTTATAGTCTCGTAGTAATGCAGGTAATATAGCATCAAGCATCCTGCTTTTCTCTGAAATACATTGTGACATTGTAAAAATTCAATGTGCTCTCAATTCTATGTTGTTTTCAATTATATAAAACAGTTAAATACAGTGCTTATCTAAGTGCTTATTAGTTTTACTGATGTTACAATGAAAAGGACGTTTATTGTCAAAATCAATTGAGAATTTTAAATAACAGCTAAATTGTATTTCATGTTGACAAACCTGTCATTTGATGGCATAATCCCCCTAAGCACAGTGTATACTTATATTTGTATCCTCAGGAGGAAAATTGATGACAACAAGACAATCGAGACGTTATGCCACAACCCCACCGAGCCCCTCTACGGCATCATGGTGGAGAACAACAACAACACCAAGTGCGAAATGAAAAAGAGGATGTCAAACAGCGGCCCTTTCCACATCTGCTCCTGCAACGAGGTAGAGTGCAACGACGTGCTGCTGTTCAAACGTGAGTTTCCCTATTCATTCCTCCTTTTTTTTTCAAGCTCTATTCAGTCTACCTTGTGTGATTGATAGCTGGGTTTCGGGATGATGAAATTGTGAATTCAAACCTTTGTGTCCTTGAGAAAAACACCTCAAGTTGATTCAGTGGGATTAACTGGATGGTAAAACATTAAACAGAGCTGCATGTTTAGTAGTAAAGTACATACATTCATAATCAAATTGTGTGAAGTCAGCATGACCACAGTTTGTACATGGTGTTCATATTATTGTTCATGATTACTTGCAAGTTTTATTCCAACAGAAATAGAAATATTTGTTAACAATGAGTACATTTACATGGACACCAATAATCCAATTTTAAAATGTAAACACATTCAAACTATTACTGTCGTGTACCCTGATGCACAGTGAGTTGCATTTGTCAATTGTTCCAGTTTTTGTGGAAATGTGCAGCGATCTGAATTCCACGTGGGCCTGTGAATTAAGCAAATTAAGAGCATATATCCTACGTTACACCTCTCTGAGGTTTCCGTATGCTGTGGAAATTATATGCTAGTGAATAAAAATGTATCAATGTAAAAAAATAAAAATAAACAGCTGGTTTTTCTAATGCTACACTTCACCTCAAAATATTAAATAAACAGAAATCAGTTCAGTCCCGAACTCCAGCAGAACATGTTTGCTAACTACACAGAAGTTCTCTGCATTAGCTTGCAGGGCTAAGTGTTTAGCACTGGCTCTTAGCATGAAGCGCGCTCTGGTATGTGAGCTCAGGTTGTCGTAACGTCCTAAAGCAGCTGCATTGTTGCTGGCCAGGCTGTTCTGTCTCAGGCAGACTTTCTACTGGCTTTGGCTGTGTGGACGGCTGAGGATCTCAGACATGTGGTTTCCTGTCTGTGTAACTCGAAGCAGAGACATCACAACCACATGGCGAAACAGCTGTGTGCACTAAGCATGCTCTAAAATAACCGTATTTGCCACTATTTGGAAAGTTTATAGCATGTATCGTACATTTTAAAAAGCCACATTTAAGCTTTAGTTTTCACAGATTTTTTTTCACACATATGTAAATGCAAAAATAGTACATGGGGATTTTTGAGATGGGGGGTGTCCTGAGGTGAATGTGCTTCCTCCTTTCAGTATATAGGCACAGTTATTGTAAGCCAATATAGACACGTGCTGTCGTAACACTTTATTTTTATGGAGCCCTGTTGACCATAAATAACTTTAATGAACCTACTGTACAGGTCAGCTGCACTCTTTGCTTAATATGTACTAACATTGTATTTTGATCATTCTCAAACAGACGCAGAACAATAATTATAATTAGGGCTGGGTATTAAAGTCTCAGTGAAATCAAAACTTACAGTGTTTATTTTGCTAGTTCATATTGTTATTCTTAAGGCGAATAATTAAACCGTGCAAGGTAATCAAAGACTAGAATACACAAGACATGTCACTCGTATAGTTTTGAATAGGGAAAAGTGTAACGGTCAATATGGCGAATGAAGCCCTGCTTACTGGTACAGGAGCCAATCAGCGACATCTATAGACTGATATATCCGCATAAAGCTTGAATCTGGACTTTTAAATTAACCAACTACTACTTAACCCACTTAAATTGTAACAATTTTCAGTATGCATTTTAGATATTTTTGAACATATAAAGTTTTTGGAATTTAATTGAAATTGTTTTTAAGAAATTATAAAGTTTGCTACTTTAACAAAGATGAATTGTGTTTTATTACTTATCAAATGAAGACTATACAGTGTTATTTTAGATTTGATAATTGGATTTCTGTGCCTCAATATTGTTAAGATTCCACCAAAAACCATAAAGCACTGTTTTAGTTTTTATCGTTCTTCTATTGTTTTAATCTGTACTTTTATTTAGTTTTTTTTATATTTAGATATTTTATGCAGATGCACTCCCCTCTTAGGGTTGTCACGATACTGGAATTCGCAACCAATCGATACTGAAATTTTCTAAACGCTAATATTTCAGTACTGTCGTGCACGAACTTAAACACAGTTGATTTGCCATTGTGTTCACGTGTTCAACAGAAATTACTGTGATTGGCTGTGAAGGTCATCAGTTCATCAAACTCACTGAGTTTACTTAGTGTAATAACAGATACAGGGACACTGGATCATTTTAAATCTGCAATTCATCAGCGGATCGCTCATATCTCAGCTTATAGACAAACCAGCTGATTGACGTGACTTTGAAACTCTCCAGTCTCCCTGTATCTGTTTACACTCGGTAAACAGCAGTGAGTTCGGTGAACTGATGACCTTCACGGCCAATCACAGTCATTTCTGTCGAGTACGTGAACCCAATGGCAAATCAGCACTGTTTAAGAACGCGCTCAACAGCGCTTGAATGTTCACGGGAAATGGACGTTTTTAAAATGTCAGTATCGTTTTGTACCGTATTCCAGTATCGTGCAACCCTATCTCCCCTACAAAATCATCCCACTCAATGTAAAATGATGAATTCTTTCCAAACAGTTACTTAAGTCAAATTGTGAGATTATATTCATATCGCAATATATAATCACAGAAATACAATATCGCAATGTCCGTTTTTTTCCAATATCGTGCAGCCCTAGCTCCAATATTATATCTCTCCACCGGCATTTAGCAAAAACACCCCTTACATCAAAATGATCATATTTCCATGATGTTCTAAAATGGAGAATATACATGTGAGTAGGGCTTGCAAAAAATGCAATCTCTATAATTATTTTCCATATTGAACGAAAACGATATAAATTTCGACATAAGTTGTTAATGCTTCCAGATTTAAAAGAGTACCCCAACAATGGCTGAAGCCACAAAAATTAGAGGGTCCATTAAATGGCATAACATTTTCGGCCGATAAATTTTCACTGGCCGAAAATTCGGTACATCTCTAACTTCAACACACTTTTAGATTCCCATTGTGGCACATTTCTGCTGTGAGATTGGCTCTTAGATATATATATAGTAAAAAAAAAAGTCCAGAGCTTATCATTGTTATGACATAAATTTTATTGCGATTCGATATAATATTGTTTATCGGCCCAGCCCTACATGTGAATATACCTTAAACACATTAAACATCACAAGTAACCAATCTGTCAACAACTCATGTGTCTGTCAAAGCATCCGACAGAGAAAACCACTTCAAAATATGTATATTAACAATCTCCTATTAATTTAAAGCATTACTAATGTTTACAACAAACTGGATTATGCACTTTCCTTTGATCAGATTAATCTATATATTCTGCTATTTTTCAGATGCCCTTATATCAAACTTTTGCATATCATATCAATATAAACAGTGTTGCCTCATAGCATTTTGTTTATCAAAGTACAAACTCAAATATATCACCCAGTCCTAAAGCTAACACACTTATGAGAGTAAACTGGCATGTAGCCGCAGTATCTAAAGGGAACCATCAAAATAAAGCACAAGCCAAAGAAACTAATCTTAAATTCCCGATATACTGTATGTCACCAAAAGATGGTGTTTGGGCAGGTGTTTGATGAATGTAGTGTTTACTATGTAGGAGCAGTGGAGGCAGGCTGTAATTTTATCCGGTGAAGGAGGCCTCCTTCCCTGCCCGAGTGGGGAAGTATTGCAGGAAGTCCATGTTTACTTACTGGAACGGTTCCATGGCATATTTCTCCAGAAGTGCCTGGCATTGTTTTCGCGGGCCGTAACATTTTTATGACATTAACTGCAGCTAAGAGCCTGCATGTTACAGCGATAAGCTCCCTGTTCTGCATTCAAATGGAGATGCAGGTGTTTCTTTCCACTTCATTATTGCAGCTATAGGGTAAACACACCGGCTCCTCATTATATACTGCAGACAGAGCACATATTTTACACACTTTTTTTTGCTGAATTAAATAAACAGCCAGTGGACTTTTTAGTAGTGATGGGAAGTTCGGATCATTTTACAGACTCTGGCCTTTGAGTCTCGTTCATTAAGATGAACTAATCTTTTTTCGAGTCATTTTGTTCTCCAAAATATTACTAAAATGTTACGAGTTGCATCTAAACACAGCTACAACTAGCCTAAATGTTGATCACACTACAAACAAGTCATAACTAGAATGCTATAAGAATGAGAAAAGAATCATTAATTGTTTACCTGGTCATTTAGTCTATGATTAGCTTAGCTCACCTCTTA
Organism: Danio choprae; assembly: GCA_903798125.1. Classification (NCBI taxonomy): domain Eukaryota; kingdom Metazoa; phylum Chordata; class Actinopteri; order Cypriniformes; family Danionidae; genus Danio; species Danio choprae. The sequence continues at coordinate 4,355,029 of CAIGQW010055978.1, read as the reverse complement.
ATTCTGACATTTCTTCAAATTTGAGTTGTTCGCTCACGTGACACTGACAGTCCTATATAAGCTTAACTAATGCACTTAGTCTGAGCCGAAAGGACCCATGATTAGTTCACCTTTTGAGTTTTCAGGTTTTTGAGTCGTTTGTTCATCACGTGACACCATGTAAAGAGATTACTCAAAACCGAGGACTCGAAATGAATGGATCAAATATTTGATTGACTTCTGTCTTTCATGTGATGAACAAACAATTCAAACCTGATAGAAGACTCAAAAAAGGAACCAATCTTCTACCCTACCTGCACAAATGTGACCATGCACGAATGAACGAATCACTCCCTGAGAGGACTCATCGTTTTCAAATCACATTAAAGATTTGTTCAAAATGAAAGATTCATTCAAGAACGGCCCATCACTATTTTTTAGGTGAAAAGTAGTGCACTACGAAAGCGAAAGGTGTCTCAAGTGAAACATGAGTATATTGTCAATGTTAATAGATGCTAAAGATGAAGTTATTCAGAAAACTACCCATGAATGAATCTTTTAGTAGTTTTTATTATATATCAGTATCATTCATTCATTTTCATTCGCTTTTCCGGGGCCGGGTTGCAGGGGCAGCAGTCTCAAGAGAGAATCCCAGACTCCCTTTCCCCAGACACTTCCTCAAGCTCCTCTGGGGGAGATCCCAAAGCGTTCCCAGGCCAGCCGAGAGACATAGTCCCTTCAGCGTGTCCTAGGTCTTCCCCGAGACCTCCTCCAGGTGAGACATGCCTGGATCGCCTCTCTAGGTAGGCATCCACGAGGTATCCGAAACAGATGCCCGAGCTACCTCAGCTGACTTTTTTTGTTGTGGAGGAGCCAGCTGCTCTACTCTGAGCTCCTCCCGGGTGCGCCCTGCCACTCTGCGAATGAAACTCATTTTGGCCGCTTGTATCCAAGATCTTGTCCTTTCGGTCATGACTCAAAGCTCATGACCTTAGGTGAGAGTAGGAACATAGATAGACCAGTAAATAGAGAGCTTTGCCTTTCGGCTCAGCTCCTTCTTTACCATAATGGACCAGCACATTGACCACTGCACCGATCCGCCTGTCAATCTCACGTTCCATCCTTCTCTCACTCGTGAATAAAACCCCAAGATACTTGAACTCCTCCACCTGGGGTAAAGACTTTTCTCCAACCTCAGGCAGAAAATTAATTCATTCATTTTTCTTCGGCTTAGTCCCTTTATTCATCACGGGTCACCACAGCGGAATGAACTGCCAACTTATCCAGCATATGTTTTACGCAGCGGATGCCCTTCCAGCTGCAGCACAGTACCGGGAAACATCCATACACTCTCATTAACACCCATACATTACTGCCAATTTAGTTTATTCAATTCACCTATAGTGCATGTCTTTGGACTGTGGGGGAAACCGGAGCACCCGTAGGAAACCCACGCGGACACGAGGAGAACATGCAAACTCCTACACAGAAATTCCAACTGACCCAGCCGGGACTTGAACCAGTGACCTTCTTGCTGTGAGTGCTAACCACTGAACCACGTGTCACCCCAGAAAAATTAAAAATGGGATATTTTTTTAATAAAAAAAGCAATATACTTGCATTATTCAATTTCTATTATTATTGGTTATTATTATATTGGTTAGTGAGGAATGCAATATTTGTTAATATTTAGTTTTGCAAGAAGAAGGGTTTGTCCAAATTTGTCAGATTTATCACACTTCTTGGTAGAAATATGCTTTTGTAGGTACACACACACACACAGTTATGGGAGAGTTATCAGTTGTCACCAATAAACAGATTATCAAAATGAATAAACATTGTCTGATGAATCTGTCTTCATCAGTGGATTTGTACTGTGAGATTTTAGTTCCTCATTCAGAGTCATTATGGTGTTTGCGTATGCGAATGCTGCATGACAAACAGTCTGTCAGCATCAACACATCATTATGTCTTCTAGACCAAGCTCCAGACAAATGAATATAGTGAAAGAGGGAATGGAGAAACTGTGGTTAACTAGATTACTATCATTAGTTTACCAAGAAAAAAATCGTAATTCAGTTTCAGCCAAAATGTGTCTACCTTAACTGCAGAATATTAGCGCTGTTCTTTAATAAAAGAGTTGAAAACATTTCAGGAAGCGAATGAACACACTGAGGAAATAGTTAACATTTTTAGGCAAGTTACTGCATGTGAAAGAAAAATTACCATTGTAATCATAATTTTTGCACCACATGTTCTCTAAATTGTTGTTTATATATGCAAATGAGGCATTGTCTAATTTGCATACTTTCTAGCTCAAAATCTGAACTGAAAAATCATTTGATCTGAAGAGTTGTTTACTATAGAATGTATTTATTACTGCAAACAAAAACACATTTTCACTATTTTTTGTAGAATAATGATCGTGTAAAAACTTTCAGAATATAGATGTGAATAAGACTGTGTTTGTGTAAATAGTACTGTAATAGACATTTATGGCTTAGTGAAGGGGAAAACAAGTTAAAAGCCTAACAATGTGTATTATAATTGATATCTAGAGACACATTGATAAGTCTGTACAATTCTTCTTGTATTTCTATCTTTAGATTCCATAGACTTTATTTAATTTTATATATATATATATATATATATATATATATATAT
>CAIGQW010055978.1:4338080-4352286 GCA_903798125.1 Danio choprae | reverse complement strand
TTTCCCTCTGCACCCATATTCAGTAATTTAACCATTATAGTAACCATTATAATCATACTTTTTTATATCACAAGTTCTCTAAATTATTGTTTATATATGAAAATGAGGCATTATTATATAATTTGCACAATTTCAAGCACAAAAATCTGAAAAGTTTGACATGAAGTCAGTTTTTAACTGTTTAGTCTTTTTGACATTACAGTCAAGAGTTGTTTACTGCAAGCAAACAGGAAAAAAACACGTTTTTACAATTTGTTTGTAGAATAACATTATGTATGATCATAAAAATGTTCAGAATATAGAGATGAATAAGACTGAAGTCTGGTATGTGTAAATGCTACTGTAATAGACATTTATGGCTCAGTGAATGAGATAACAAATAGTTTTGAGGAAAAAAAGCCTTTAACAATGTGTATTATGATTGATATCTAGAGACACAAATTGATAAAGAGTGGTAGAATAAGCACTTAGTGGTGTATTTTAGATGTTTTTGGGGGTTTTTTATATTAGACTGTAAAAACACTTCATGAAAAGGCAAAAATTGACAGGTGAAATTGACAGTGTTTTTCCCTGCAGTATCTCGCCTTATTGAAAGTGATTTAGCAACATTGTGTTCTAGTGTTTGTTTATTTTTTAAGACGAGTTACTGCATGTGAAAAAAAGAGTTACTATTATAATCATACTTTTTTTGTACTACAAGTTTGACTTTGACATTATCTGATTTACTTGATTTCTAGCACAAAAATCTGAACATTCTAATGAAGTCCATTTTAAACTGCTTAATTTTTGACATTATAGTCAAGAGTTGTTTACTATGGAGTCTTTTTTTTACTGCAAACAGTAAAACGTTCAGAATATTGATATGAATAAGACTGTGAAGGTTTGTTATGTGTAAATGCTACTGTAATAGACATTTATGGCTCAGTGAAGAAAAGCCTTTAACAATGTGTATTATAATTGATATCCAGAGACACAAATTGATAAAGAGCAATAAAATAAAAACTCAATGGTGTATTTTGGATGTTTTCTTCACATTGCAAAAACACTTTATGAAAAGCCAAAAGTTGGCAGGTGAAAAAAACACTGTTTTTGCCTGCAGTATCTCGCCTTAATGAAAGTGATTTTGTAACATCGTGTTCTAGTGTTTGTTTAATTTGGGCTCTGGAATGGCATGATGATGATGATGATTGTGAGATATGAAGACAGATTGATGTCACTGATTAAGACAGGCATGTTTGCAGCTCCACAATGATAGACGTTATTGCCTGAGTTCGACAAACGTACATTTGTTTCTAATAAGCAACTCATAAAGCTTGTCAGAAGGAGTGTGTTGCACTTTTCATTGTGGCTTTGCACACATGTTTTTCTGTTTTTAGACTTGTAAACTTGATTGGCTCAATCGGAAGGAGCATGAAGTGAATGTGGAATCTTGAAGGCGTCTTGATTTAGAGCTCCTGGAAGCCTGTCGTAGTTTAATCATGACGCTCAACAGCTGATATATCGTACTATCACACACTGAAGAAGCTTCACATTCAGATACTGGTGGTTGTTGTTTCATTTTCTCAGATTTCCTGTTTACATGAGAAACGTTGTTTCTACAACTGTCGTTTGCAGCAGTGGGAATTGTTATTCATTTTCCTTCGGCTTAGTCCCTTATTATCCCACTTTTTTATTTCAGCTAGACTAAAAGAAATAAGACTTTGTCTTCAACTGTATTTTATTGTGAAGCAAGTGAATTTATGAAGTATATGACATTTTTGACCTGTTATGCTCCGGTTTCCCCCACAAGTCCAAAGACATGTGGTATAGGTGAACTGGGTAAGCTAAATTGTCCGCAATGTATGTGTGTATGAATGAGTGTGTATGGATGTTTCCCAGTGATGGGTTGCAGCTGGATAAGTTGGCGGTTCATTCTGCTGTGGTGACTAAGCTGAAAAGCTGAATAAATAAATGAATCTTATTGAATTTATTATTGCATTTTTTTACCAGTCTATATACAATTCTTCTTTATTTTTATATTTACATTTCTTGGACTTTATTTATTTACTTAATATATATTATTACTGGGCAAAGATTAATCGTTAATAATCACATTCACATCCAAAATAGAAGTTTATTTAGACATAATATATGTGTGCGTGTTGTGTATGTTTATTATGTAAATATAAATGCACACACAAATACATCTATTTGAGAATGTTTTTTTTATATTTAGATAAAACATTTTATGTATATCATACTAATTATATTTAAATTAAAATATCTATGCAAAAATTTTATAGTTTTGTTTTTATGTCATTCATTCGTTTTCATTTCGACTTAGTCCCTTTATTAATCTGGGGTCACCACAGCGGAATGAACCGCCAACTTATCCAGCATATGTTTTACGCAGCAGATGCCCTTCCAGCTGCAACCCACTTGGAAACATCCACACACACTCATTCACGCACATACACTACGGACAATTTAGCTTACCCAATTCACCTGTACCGCATGTCTTTGGACTTGTGGGGGAAACCGGAGCACCCGGAGAAAACCCACGCCAACACGGGGAGAACATGCAAACTCCACACAGAAATGCCAACTGACCCAGCCAAGGCTCGAACCAGCGACCTTCTTGCTGTTAGGCGATCGTGCTACCCACTGCGCCACCGTGAGGTCCTTTGTTTTTATGTATGTGTGTGAATTACTAATTTTGATATAATAAAAAATTACTAATTTTGATATAACACATATCTTATGTCATAACAAACTTCTATTTTCAATTAATCTTTGGCCAGCACTAATATATATTTTTCTTTTTCTTTATTAAATTTCCCATATTCAGCACCCATATTCAGTCATTTACGTAAAAAATAATTCTAATGTTATTTTTCCTTTTCCAACACTGCAGGTTTGATTGCATATAAATATACTATGCTTATTTTGACACATCTGGTGACTGCTGCAGTCTTTGCACCAAAAGACAAAATGACAGATGCCAAAATTTTCTTTCTCAGATCTTGTGGAAAGTATTCATTATTCTTTCCCTGGATGACAATCTCCGGTCCGTTTTCCTGACAGGATAGATGAGCTGCAGCATGTGTCTGTGTCTCACTGGAACATTTCCAACCTGACACTGCGTTTCTACTCACCTGATCTTTGATCACAGGTTATTTTGATGGAAAGGAGAAGGAAGAAGAGTGCAAGCGCAGGCTCAGATGGTCATTCTGTGTCAAATCCAGATTTTTAAACCCACAAACATGGAGACTTTTGAAAACACCGCAGATAAAAACTATTGGCTTGTGTTTCAGTGCAGATTAACCAAAACACACACTTTTCAAAATTGTAATTATTAGCCCCCCTGTTTTAATTCTTTAATATTTTTTCCTCAATTTTTGTTTAACGGAGAGAAGAAAACAACACATTTCTAAACATAAAAATAATAATTTAATAACTGATTTCTCCATGATGACAGTACATAATATTTTACTAGATATTTTTTTTTAAAAGTATTCAGCCTAAAGTGACATTTAAATGATTAACTAGGTTAATTAGGCAAGTTAGGATAATTAGGCAAGTCATTGTATAACTGTGGTTTGTTCTGTAGACAATTGAAAAACATTTGCTTAAGGTGGGCAGTAATATTGACCTTAAAATGGTTTTAAAAAATTAAAAATGCTTTTATTCCAGCTGAAATAAAACAAATAAGACATTCTCCAGAAGAAAAAAATATTATCGGAAATACTGTGAAAAATTCCTTGCTCCATTAATTATCAATTGTGATTTTTAATATTTGGCTCTCCTGCCTGGATCATTGTTGATTCATCAAGCCCTGATCACTACATTGAGTTTTTTTTAATTTGTGACGTGCCACGAGTTCAAAGAAACTGTTGCCACAAATGAGAGACATTTGTTTAGCTTTAATTCAATTTGTGATTGAGATTTACACCATTGCACACTAGACCTAGTCTGTTTATAACAAATGTAGTTGTTTTGATTCTTATACACATTTTGTATACACTTATTTACATACATATTTTTATCTAGTGCTCTAGCATTTAAAGGATTTGTTACGAACTTAAACTTGCATTTTTCTCTCTGTGCTATTTTATACTAGTTGTTTATAAGAAATACCATTATAATGTGTGTTTTGTTTCATATTTGTATGTAGTAGGGCTGCGCCATCGTGGAAAAAAATTATGTTGCAATATTTTATCTTTCTGCAATAAATATTGTGATATGAATACATTTTCACCAGATGGTTTGAATAGACGATTTTCTGGGGAATCTAACTGTATTCAGATACAGAAATTGAATAATCACAATGCAAACACAATGCAAATGCTTTTCTTATTTTGCTTTGTCTCATTTCTAGTCCGAATATATTGTTTTGTTTTCACCTTCAGAAGTAATGAGGCAAAATTAGGAGTTTGTCCTTAAAGCAAGCAAAATTATCAGACAATGGGGAAATTATTCATTCATTCATTCATTTTCTTTTCGGCTTAGTCCCTTTATTAATCTGGGGTCGCCACAGCGGAATGAACTGCCAACTTATCCAGCATATGTTTTACGCAGCGGATGCCCTTCCAGCTGCAACCCATCTCTGGGAAACGTCCATACACACCCATTATGGGGAAATTCAAATATTCTTATTTTCACTTTAAAATGTAAATATTTCGACTAGAAACAAGACAAAAATTCGAAGTAAGAATTTTGCATAAATAGTATAAATAATTAAATACGATTAATCTTTCTTATGCATCCAAACATCATAATTTTTTGATTCCAAATGTTTTAAACTCTCTTGAAATGCACACTCACAGCCTTTAAAACACATGCAAAAGATAAACTTTCACACTATTATAGTTAAACTTAGCAGTGGCTGCTGGTTAGCTATAATTCAGACTCTATAATATGACTATTGCGGAAGCACACATTGCGGTATCAATGCTGAAACGATATATCGTGCAGCCCTAGTATGAAGGCTACAATCGTACACTCTAATTTTCTAGCTTTTAGCTGTTTAGTCGTATGTGTTGTCAATCCTGTAGTGTAGATGGAGAAACATTTCTGAAACTTAGTGGAAGCACCAGTATATACACTGTATGAGTAACATGTCATTTTAAAGCGCTGTGTTAACACAAAAGCGCTCTAGTTTAAACATAGCTTTTCTTTTCAGCCTAGGCCTGACCTGCACACATATATATATATATATTCACCGGCTCTCAAACACACCCACACTCACATGCAGAGGAATCTTGGCCTCAGGTTATAGAGCTGAGAGTTTAAAGCTCTGAGTCACACTAAGAAAAGCCAAATGACAGGCCAAGACGGTGTTAGTGAAACAAAAAAAAAAAGAGAGAAAAGTCAGACTTGTTTGTGGTTTCAGCCATGCTATAAAACGAAGTCGTAGCCATAACAAACAAACAGAAACAGGAGTTTCTCATGTTGAGCTTGTTACTGCTCTTAGTCTGGCTGTGTTTATGCATTTTCAGGACAGAGATCAAAAAGGCAGTACGATATACATGTGGGAATCCTCACTATGAATAATGACATTTTCAGAGTAAAGCAGGCATACATTGTGCCCAGCCTGGAAAATCAAATGAAAGCAGGATGAAGCTTGTTAGCCATTGATCATTAGTACACCAGAGGATGGAGAGAATCGACCTGTCTACATCTGTAAGCATAGAGTTAAAATACCATGTTCTGAGATTTTATTAAGTAATATAGCAGTAGAAAATAGTAGCAAGTAATATAGTATAGTAGGTGTCCTAGGTGTTTTAATGAAGTATTTTGATGAGACTTCCATTTGGCAGACATTTTATCCGTTTTATCCAAAGCAACTAACACTGCAATATTAGTAATAATAATAGTATTAATAATAATAGTTTTAATTTCTTGCATTAACTGAGAATTAATTCAATGACCTTGATGTTACTTAAGCCATTCTCTATGGAAATTACGACATTAAAGGGTGTGGGATTCATTCACAAATGAAAATTTACTCAATATTTACTCTCAAGGGTTATCAAACCTTTCCTCTGCTAAATACAAAAGAAGATATGTTGAAGTAAAAACAAATACTATGGAAGTCAATGGTTGCAGGTTTCAAACATTTTTCAAAATTTCTTCTTTTGTGTTTAAGGTTTTAAACAAGTAAAGGGTTAGTAAATTATGAAATTTGTATTTTTTTGTGAACTATCCCTTTTAAATATCCAATATTGTCCAATAGTGTCAAATTAAACTTGGTATATCAATAAACGCTGCATCATTAATGAATCTTTTTCCAGTATAGAAGCAATAGTAATAGTGTACGCACTAATGAGTGTGCGCTAATGAGAAACATGTCTATTGTCGTCCTCACCACCAGCTAGAAGCATTAAAGTTTTAATAGATGAACTTGTGAGTCTGAGGTTTTGGAAGGCGTAATCCACTTGATTCTTGTTAAGACCTTGGCATGAAGTACAGTGATGCATGTAAATGAGTGGTCAATCAGCTATTTTTGAAGGCTTGGGGGTGTACTGTAAACAGGGTTCACTGTAACATGTTTGTACTTAATTTTTCTTTAAATCACATTATTTCTCACATTTTATTGTACACTGCTGTTTCCTTTGTCCTAAAATGATCTGTTGACTTCATGGTTATATGAAACTTCTTATTTAGAAATACACAATGAGCTCTGATTGGTCAGTTGGGCTCCGAGTTGCCCGTTATAGGGCACTCATTGAAATACTCATCAGAAAAAAACAGGGGGTTATTACAGGACTTTTACAAATTAAAAAAATAGTTTTATTGTAATCAATGTTCAATTCAATTCATGTTTATTACTATAGCGCTTTTACAATGTAGATTGTAAAAAAGCAGCTTAACATAGAAGTTCTAGTAGATTGTCAGTCCAGTTTTCAAAGTTAAAGTTCAGTTCAGTGTGGTTTAATTTTCACTGCTGAAAGTCTAAACAGTAAGGTGCAAATGGTTTCACATCCGATAAAAGGCCAGCCACCTAGGTTACTTTGAAAGGAATTATCACATCTAGGGCTGGGGTTTATGGAAAGTTATTGTTTGAGATGTCACAAACCCATGCAGAAGCTCATTGTAGTCCCTAACAACTATTTGTTGTAGACTTTTAAGGCAAGACATTTTTTTTTTTCATGCACCTCTGAATTTTGAGATTTTACATTTTTTCAGCTTTTTTCATAGTGTTAATTTTTAGACTAATGTGAAGAGAAAATCCAATATGCACTTTTAAGTGTTTCATTTGTCACACATTATTCATTTCTAAGTGCCAGTTTCAATTTCAATACATAATTTTCAAGGTCATTTTTTTATAAACCTCCACTTCAGTAACATTTACACTTCGTAAACGTAAGTAACTTGTAATATTATATTCTTATTGTAATCAATTAACAGGGGAAGTATGGTGATAACTATTGGTTATTACTTTTTTTTTTACCCTGGATTTATTCACCTTGGTTTTAATCAAGCGACAACATCGCGACGCTAATACGGAAGTAACTGAGACTGCAGTTCGTTGACTGGCCTTTTAGGGGCTGGCTCCAGAAACTCCAGATGTCCGCTGACTGCCATGCTAAATGTCAGTCAGGAGCGATGACGCGTGAACAAAATGGCGAAGGTTGGCGACGCCCACTTGTAGCTTAATTTGCAATCTTCAGAAATCTATGGGTGACGTCACGCATACTACGTCCATATTTTTTTACAGTCTATGGTTTTAATGCTGTAAGGAATTTTATTATTATATTCAGTTTATTATTATATTCATTATATTTGTTATTTTATTCAGCACATTCTTTTGAAGCGATTGTTAACAATGTTAACCCAAATACAGTTTTAGAGTTTGTAGCAAAAAAAAAACTGTAAAATCTTAATATAATCTATGTCTCCAGTATACTTTTTCTCACCATGAAAACGGCCATAGAAGCTGGCATGGCGTTAAACACAAACAAACAAGCCCAATTCATCTGCCGGTTCTTGTCTTAAAATGCAAATTCAGTCAAATAAAAAATAAAAACTCTTACTTTGCATTGACCTTTAAGCATAATAACTTTTCAAGTGCTGTTTACTCTCAAACAGCAACATCACACACTATCTACAGTTTAAAAAGCGAAACCATAATCAAGGGTCTTTTTAATGACAGCATATTAGTTGATAATGTCATGGAGAAGCTGGAAAGGGCACCGTCATTTCATGCATGTTTATATAGTCTTTCATTTGGCCGGAGAACAGCTTTCTGCCGATGTATGTGAAAGGTTGAGTGTTTTTCATCTGCGCTTCGCGGATGTGTTTGCCGACTGTTGTGACTGCCAGACGCTTTGGCATTTATTGACGTTTTCTCTCGCAGTGTCATGTATCCATTTCTGCTGGTTTTATGTCTGCGTCTCAATGATAAGGCGTGTCTGTGTGTTTGATGGAAGAATGCAGACAGACCAAACACTGACTCCACTCTCTGCCCACGTAGTTGGCAGGTCTCGCTTTGTCTCTGGATTGAACCTGCAGCCAATCCTCAGGCTGGCAGGAGCACGGCATATAGCAGGGTAAACTTTCCCTGTGGAAGAACAGACGAGCAGTGTGCGAGCTTCACTCATGCTTGGAAAAACTGCTCACATACTGAGTTAATGATTAGGAGTTCGGGCAAACTGGGGACTTGGTGACTGGATGGTTATGACTGCTACACTCAAAAAATGACTCTTGCTGCTTGTTCGGACTACTTATTTAAAATGAGTTGAAACAACACGATTCTTATGTTTTTTGTGGTGCAACTGAATTGTTTTATGTTCCATTTACTTAAATTTGTAAAAATGATTAAGCTAACTTAATCGATTTGTGTTGCAGCATTTTTTTACAGTATATATATATATATATATATATTTATATATGAATACTGGGCTTTTCTGCTTAATGGTCAATTGACTGTCAATTCTGCCCTGTTAGAGTACAATATGCTCAATGCATCTTATTAGAGATGTAGATCGCATCACAGGTGAATTGAATAAAATAAGTGTTAAATGATGCATTGAGATTTACATATGAAAACGTATTAGGGATAGTTCACCAAAAAATTAAAATTCTGTCACTACCGAATCAACATGTTGTATTCCTGTTTGAGTTTCTTTTTTATGATGAGCACAAAAGAAGATATTTTTAAGAAAGCAAATTGGGAAACTGGTAGCCATTGACTTCAATGGTATATATTTTTTCATACTATAGATGCCACTTACTGGTTTCCAACATTCTTCAGAATATCTTCTTTTTGGTTCTGCAGAAAAAAAGAGACAAAAAAGGAACTCATAAAGAGTTAAAACCACGTTATAATTTGTTTTAATTCAGTGGTGCGTTTAATAGTTTTCTTTTATTATAATTATTACATGACTAATTCTAAGATTTAAAGGGAGTCTGCCCAATTTATTTGCATTTTTGTTTGCAAATGTTATAAAATGTTGTTATGTCTGTTGTTGTGGAACACTATGAATTTATGCAGTTATTTAAGATTATTAATATTCCTTGTAAAAGTGCATTGTTTAGCCTAATTTTAATTAGATCAAAATTATAAAATGATTGTTTTATTATTATTAAATACATTATTATTTTAACATAGTTTTTAGATGTAGTATTTTTAGATGACACTTATTAATTAAATTGATAAATATTACAAATTCTGTAATTTACTGTATTTTAAATATGTGTTTTTAAATTACTATTCCCAGTAAGATTGCATTGTTTTGCCCAACTGAAAAATGGTTTGCCTGATGGTAAACTCTCAAGCATTTGCTTCAGAAGAAAACAGCATGGAAAGCTAAATATTTTAAGATAACCAGGAAAACATCTGGGGGAGGGCCTCACAGTGGCGCAGTGGGTAGCACGTTCGCCTCACAGCAAGAAGTCGCTGGTTCGAGCCTCGGCTGGGTCAGTTGGCGTTTCTGTGTGGAGTTTGCATGTTCTCCCTGTGTTGGCGTGGGTTTCCTCCGGGTGCTCCGGTTTCCCCCACAAGTCCAAAGACATGCGGTACAGGTGAATTGGGTAGACTAAATTGTCCGTAGTGTATGAGTGACAATGGGTGTGTATGGATGTTTCCCAGAGATGGGTTGCGGCTGGAAGGGCATCCGCTGCGTAAAAACATATGCTGGATAAGTTGGCGGTTCATTCCGCTGTGGCGACCCCAGATTAATAAAGGGACTAAGCCGAAATGAAAATGAATGAATGAATGAACATCTGGGGGAGCATTTTGTTAGCATCTAAAATCCCTGTGTAGTGTGTACAAGATGAACTTTTTCTTCGTATAGACTGTATTGATAAGTATAAATAGCAATAGTTTTTATTATATGCAATCATCTTGTTGTGTGTGTGTAAAGGTAAATGCTAACATTCCCCTGCTTTTTTCTCCAATGATAGATAAAGATCCCACCAATAACCAGGTGCTGTTGGTGATTCTGGTCAGTCTTCTGCCTCTGCTGGTTCTGGCTGTGCTGGTCATCACCTCCTTCTACTGGTATCGCATGTACCACCGCAGAAAACTCGACGAGTGGGAGACCAAGAAGCATTCCAAATGCAGGGGTCCTAAAGGCCCTCTGGACTGCAGCGACGCCTGCGCCATCATGATGGATGACGACCGCTCCGACAGCAGCTCCACACATGCCAACAACATCAACCACAACACGGATCCGCTGCCCATTGAGCTCGACCTGCAGGTCAGGAGACACCTTATTATTGTACAAACTTTCACAAAGTTCCTGTGAAGTTAAAATCAAGTTTAAGTATATCTATAAGCTAGTGTGCTCCAAAACAGTGACAAAATTAGCATTTAGAAAATATCAACATCCAATGGTTGCAGTTTGTCTTCATTCATTTTCTTTTCGGCTTAGTCCTTTTATTAATCAGGGGTCGCCACAGCGGAATGAACTGCCAACGTATCCAGCATATGTTTTACGCAGCGGATGCCCTTCCAGCAGCAACCCATCACTGGGAAACACCCATACACTCTCATTCACACACATACACTATGGACAATTTAGCTTACCCAATTCACCTATAGCGCATGTCCCACGCAAACCGTATCTAAAGTGATGAATTCTTTCTAAATAGACCTATTCATTTCATCTGGTGAAGTTATACTCAATATCGCAGTAAATATCGTCGAAAATAATTTTTGCCAGGCATTTACTTTAACTTTTTTAACAATTGAGTACAATTTAGACCTGTTTTTTTTTTTTTTAGCCAAACACTTTTAGCTAAGTATAATGTTCACTCAGTATCTGTACTTTCACTTGCGTGTCAATAATGTATTGCTGCTTCCACCCCTGCAGGTGGGCAAGGGCCGCTTCGCTGAGGTGTACAAAGCCAAGCTGAGACAGAGCCCCTCAGAGCAGTTCGAGACGGTAGCAGTGAAGATCTTCCCCTATGAAGAGTACGCGTCCTGGAAGAACGAGAAGGACATCTTTCAGGACATCGACCTGAAGCATGAGAACATTCTGCACTTCCTGACGGCTGAGGAGCGCAAGGTGGAGAAGCAGTACTGGCTAATCACAGCGTTTCATCCACGGGGGAACCTGCAGGAGTACCTGACGCGCCACTTGCTCAGCTGGGAAGACCTGCGGCTGCTGGGCGTTTCCCTGGCGAGGGGCGTGGCTCATTTGCATAGTGACCACACCCCCTGCGGGAGGCCCAAAGTGCCCATCGTCCACAGGGACCTCAAAAGTTCCAACATCCTGGTGAAGAACGACCTGACTTGTTGTCTCTGTGACTTCGGGCTCGGACTCCGTCTGGTCAACTCGCTGTCGGTGGATGAACTGGCCAACAGTGGACAGGTGGGGCATGCAATGACAGTTCATCTTCATCAATGCATTTGTGTGTCAGAATAATGCAGACTTCAGCTATTGTTATAAATAAGGCTTTTATTGTGTACAGTTGAATTATTAGCCCTACTGAATTATTAGCCTACCTTCATATTTCAACCCATTTTTATACATAATAGTTTTAATAACTAATTTCTAATAACTGATTTCTTTTATCTTTACCATGGTGACAGTACATTATATTTTACTAGATCTTTTTCAAGATACTAGTATTCAGCTTAAAGTGACATTTAAAGGATTAATTAGGCAAGTTAGGATAATTAGGCAATTCATTGTATAGCGATGGTTTGTTCTGTAGACGATCAAATAAAATATTGCTCAAGGGTGCTAATAATATTGACTTTAAAATGTTTTTTTAAAGAGTTAAAAACTGCTTTTATTCTATCCGAAATAAATCAAATAAGACTTTCTCCAAAAGAAAAAATATTATAGTAAATATTGTGAAAAATGTCTTGCTCTGTTAAACATCATTTGGGAAATATTTGAAAAAGATAAAACAAAAATCACAGGAGGGCTAATAATTTTGACTTCAACTGTATATATTTAATTACTTCAGTTTTAATGGATATAATATGTAAAATAAGCAATAGAGTGGAACACTTGGGTGCTTAAAGAAAATATCTGATTCAAAGTGATTTAATAAAATAAAATAATGAAGACCATAGGCCAGACCTGGGCTTTTTACAGCCCCCGAGCCACATGCGGCCCGCTGGACTTCTTTGATCTACCGGCGTGAAGTTTTTTTTTTATTTAAATTCAACTGCAAACAGGGCCTTGCATTGCGCAGGTCTGATATTGCTTTCACATATAGCATTTTTGGACGCTCAGTTTTATTATTTCAAATGGAGATGCGCGGGTTCAGTGCACAAATAGGAAGGGATGCACATGCGGTATGTCACGCTCACGTATTCCAGGCACCGCGAGTTGAAAAAATCTAAACACAAGCAAACCACGAGTCATGTGGCAGGAACCAACCAGGCAGCTTTACACTTTGTATGGAATTACATAGTAATAAAGGTAGACTACTAAAAAAGACTAATTACCTCAGATTAAAGATTTAACAAATGCAGATACAGATCCTCTCTCAGTGAGGATCATTACATCACAAATCCACCTCACATTCAATCTGACTTCAGTGCACTTGTTCAGCTTAACACAGGCTAGAATTCTCTCACTGAACATAAAAAATTATAATTAAATGAATGAATAACAAATAAATAAAGAAATTAATTAATTAATTAATTAATAAAAAGGTCAAGTAATCAAACAAACAACATTGTGGCATTTATATGAAGTTGATATTGTGATACCGGTCTTCACATACCAGTATCATAATATCTACTTCATATAAATATTCATATAAAACAAATAATTATTACTATAATTACTTCAGATTTAATGGATATAATATGCAAAATAAGCAATAGAGTGGAACACTTAGGTGCTTATATAAAACATCTGATTCAAGGTGATTTCTTTGATGAGAAATGTCAAAATAATAAAGACCATAGGCACATTAAACAAGTAATCAAATTAATATACTAATAATGATTACAAAAAATGCTATTATTAAAACCTCAAACATTGAAATGAAACAAAGAAATCAAATATTTATAATACACTTTCACTTTATTTTATTTCAGCTAGTTGCGAGAAGAAATATCTCATTTTCATTTAGTTTGACTTAAAATAAAACGAAAATATAAATAAAAAAGACTCATTAAAAAAACACATTTAAAATAACGATAAAGTTCTCAGCAGCATTAATACAACATTGACCAAAATTAGGATGAAAACAAAAAATAACATTTATTTGTTTGTTTGTTTGCATTGATTACTTTTCAAAAGTATTTTATTTTCCCCTTTTTCACAGAATTTTTAACTTTAATTTGTCATTTAATTATTAATCTCATTCTTTTAATAGACCACCTGAAGCAGCTACTTTTTTTTTTATAATTATAACTTTTTTATAAGGAATTTTCACCTTTATTATGATAGGACAGTAGAGATTTCAGACAGGAAAGCATTGGGAACAGAGAGAGGGGAATGATCGGCAAAGGACCTCGAGGCGGGAATCAAACTCAGGTTGCCATGAGCACATCGGTGCTATATGTCGGCACACAGTACTTCATTTTTTTCATCAAGCCCAGTGCAGTAAATGGCTGCTCAGATTCACATGCTTTGACAGTTTTGTAGATGTCAAGTAAAGCGTTGGTGTATTTTGCATGTGTATATAGTCTACAGGTTTACAGTTGCACAAACTTCATGTCATAGTTTGGAAGGAAAGTCCCTCAGGCATCTCTTCGTTTGCAGGTGTGTGTGTGTGTGTGTGTGTGTGTGTGTGTGTGTGTGTGTGTGTG
>CAIGQW010055978.1:4324413-4338070 GCA_903798125.1 Danio choprae | reverse complement strand
GTGTGTGTGTGTGTGTGTGTGTGTGTGTGTGTGTGTGTGTGTGTGTGTGCGCGCACATGTATGCGTGCCCACAGGCCTTTGTTCAACTGTCTGCTCAGATATATGATTCACAGGCTGAAAATGAAAAGACGAGGTGCTGAGTAATTCAATAATGAATGAACTAACAATCACCTGACTCTGTTCCTCCTCATCTTTGATGTGTGTCAACATTCGAGACCCTAAAACCATTCAAAGGGAGTTTGGACTGTTTAATTTATTATCTTTCAGTTTTGTTGGTTCATTGGTGTGATCTTTTGTACTCCTGAAGTGAGGTGAAATAATGAGGTGAAGCTGTGCTTGTTTTAAAGATAAAGTATTAAAAAAAGATGAGCTTGGTTCCCTCAAAACAGTTTGAAATATGAAAAATGTGCTGTCTATGTATGGGAGAAGTGAGAGAAAAGCACTGCTCTTGATGATAGTAATAATAGTAGCCTCAACGTAATGAAATATTATAGTTATTATATAATTATATATATATATTATATTTTTATATATAGTTCACTTTTTATTTTATTATATACACCTGTCCAACTGTTCAACTGCTCATTAAAAAAAAAATTCTAATCAGCCAATCACATGGCAGCAACTCAATGCATTTAAGCATGTAGACCTGGTCAAGACGATCTGCTGCAGTTTTAACCAAGCATCAAATGGGGAAGAAAGATGATTTAAGTGACTTTGATCATGGTATGGTTGTTGGTTCCAGACGGGCTGGTAGAGCACCTTTGGGATGTGGTGGAATGGATGTGCATCCAACAAATCTGCAGCAACTTGAACATTATGCTATCATGTCAATATGGACCAAAATATTTCCAGTACCTTGTTGAATGTATGCCACAAAGAATTAAGGCAGTTTTGAAGGCAAAAGCGTATCCAACCCGGTACTAGTAAGGTGTACCTAATAAAGTGGCCGGGGAGTGTATATATACAGTCAAGTCCAAAATTATTCATACACCTGGCAAATTCTGATTTAATGTTACTTTTATTCAGCCAGCAAGTTTTCTTTTTGACTGTAAATGACAGAATTCTCCCAAAATATAATAAGACAATCTACAAGAGTAAGGAGTTCAAATACAAGCCGAAATCAAATACAATTAAACGCTTTCTATAATTGCTGAGAAGCTTTTAGCCCATTCATCTTTAGCAATGAACTTGATTGGAAGGTCTTCTTGCCATCACCCTGATCTTTACCTTCCTCCACAGATTCTCAATTCGATTTAAGTCAGGACTCTGGCTCGGCCACTGCATAATGTTAATGTTTTTCTTATTTATTTAATAATTTATTTATAGTATATACACAGGCATTACTTTAAAAAGTTTAATTAGTAGTACCAAGAAAAACAAAGTTTATTTTACAAGTGAGTGAACTGTTTATTTGGATCTATGTTGCTAATGATAATTGTAATTGTAATTTTAACATAATATAATTTTTTTTTGTTTATTATTAGTAGTAGTAGTTATTCATACAAGTAGTTATTATTATTAAGTTATTAATCCATAACTAATATATTTATAACAATAGTTATACTGATATTATTTAAAAATTAATTATTAAAAGTATTATGTTGTCATATCATCAGTCCAAATACAAATTTAAAGTGTGTATAAATTGAAACAATTATTCTGTGTGTGTGATTGTCAGGTGGGTACGGCCCGGTACATGGCTCCAGAGGTGCTGGAATCGAGGATCAACCTTGAAAACATCGAGTCCTTCAAGCAAACTGATGTCTACTCCATGGCTCTAGTGCTATGGGAGATCACGTCCAGATGTAACGCCATTGGAGGTGAGCACACATTCACACACCATCCAGATCTGCCCTGGAAACATAACCCTTATTTCAGCATTTCCTAAATCGATATAGTTAGTGAACTCGAGACAATGCTCTTCTATTTCCATTCTGCCTCTAATTGTCCCTCAAGGAGAGCAGGGATGAAAATAGGCCTGCTTTTTTGTCCGATTCAAATGCGAGTGGCATTTTGTTTTCTTGTTGCCATTGTTGGGTTATTGTTTTAGTACAGTTGTATGAAAGCCCACTGCGGCCTGCACTGTGTTTTGAGCAACTTGCACATCCTGTTATTGGAGGAGTCGCTCTTTAACAGGAGCAGAGATGGTTTCGGCCAACTCCTTACTCTATTTGGGGAATGTGAGGAATGTGTGAAATGTCAAGTGCTTCCTAAGAACTTTCCCTTCTTTGGGCAGGTGGGAAGACTAGGTTGCTGCATATTTCTGGCATATGCACACACACATATATATATATAGACATTGAAAAACAAATTATATAGCTGTTATGTATGATCATATACAGTTGAAGTCAGAATTATTAGCCCACCTGTATATTTTTCCCCAATTTTTGTTTGACGGAGAGAAGATTTTTACAACACATTTCTAAACAGAATAGTTTTAATAACTAATTACTAATAACTGATTTCTTTTGCTATCTTTGCCATGATGACAGTACACAATATTTTACTTGATATTTTTCAAGACACCAGTATTCAGCTTAAAGTGCAATTTAAAGGCTTAACTAGGTTAATTAGGTTAAGTAGGCAAGCTAGGATAATTAGGCAAGTCATTGTATAATGATGGTTTGTTTTGTAGACAGATCGAAAAAATAATATTGCTTATTGTGGCTAATAATATTGACCTTATAATGGTTAAAAAAAATAATAATTAAAAACAGAGTTTATTCTAGCCGAAATAAAACAAATAAGACTTTCTCCAGAAGAAAAAATATTATAGGAAATACTGTGAAAAATTTCTTGCTCTGTTAAACATCATTTGGGAAATATTTGAAAAAGAAAAAAAATCACAGGAATAATTTTGAATTTAATTGTATGCATAAAAAAGCTATGGACCCTTTCACATTTCCCAGTTTCTCAGCAGTAGTCATAGTTGGGTAAACTTTGAGCGCAGTGAATGGGAGATTACCACAAATACTTTTCTATTCCTATTTGCTCAAATAATAAAAGAAGAAAATCCATAATAGTGTTTCACGACTTTTTAAAAAAAAAAATATATAAAAAAACTGTGTGAGACAGATATTGAGATATTGCCAGACAGAAAAAAAAAAATGTCAAATTTACTGTCATGCCTATAGAAGCTGCATTACGTAAGTGGTAGTTTGTATTTTGTAATTTGTAATTTGATGCAAAGATGATATAATACAAAGTACATATTTTTTATGTTTATTTTAATGAAGATATTAAAAACTTTCGAGGAGTTAAGGTTCTGATGACCGTTAAACTTGTGAACAGGGTTCATTGGAGAAATTGGAATTAGTTATGAGTCAAAATATAAACATAAACTTATAACAAAAGCTTTCCCTTTTTTGTTTATTTATTTCTGTTTTCTGAGGTCCAGTTATAATAATTTAAGTTTCTTTTTAAAGCACATTTATACATTTTATAAGACTAAGGTGATGTACAAACAAAAAAATAGAAAGAAAATACACTGTACAATTACAAATGAAAAACTACAAAATACAAAACTTAAACACCACCAAAGTGATTTTTTTACATCAATAATTTACATCATAATTTATAAAAAACAGGCATTTTTCTGTCCTGCTTTGACTGTCCTCATCAGAACACATTGTTTGTACAGGCGTAGTGAATTGTCAGTTCAGAAGTTAATATCATTGTCTAGCAGTTTTGCATACACATTTTCAACGCTTCACTTTTGAGGTTTGGTATCAAAGTTGGAACGCACAGCTGAAAATAGGCCTAATAAGTAAACTTGTGCATGTACACTGCATCAAATGGTCTCTAGTTTTTTAATTGACGCACAAAAAAATACAGTAAAATTAAGCTAACTAAGACATAAGTACTTAAGGTCTGGAATGTTCGACCACTCTTTCCTCATGTTGGGATCAGAAGCAAGCATTCCAAAGTTGTGTTTTTTCAAAGCTTGGCACTGTATCTTGTAGTATATGGTATCTTGGTATATGTATCTTGTAGTCTTCTGACCATCTTTATCATTTGGTTTCTGCATAGACCTGTGTTTCCCTCTCTCATTATTTACCTTCTGCATGTATGAATTGGTGGGTGGAGCTTAAACAGGCATTGACCATCTTCTGTGAAGGCAGAGTTTAGCCACACTATTATTATAATAGTGTAATAAAGCATTCATTCCACAACCCATCATTCTAGCTATCTTCAGTTGAGCTTTTTTTATACTAACAGGAAAGTTCTGAAGCATACAGGTTGTTTTTGACCTCTTATATGACAAAAGATCAAAATAATTTTGATTTGCTCCTATACAGTGCCTCATTATGCTTTATTTGAACATTATCTTTCGTGCAGAGGGAAGTGTAGTTCTGAATGTAAATCATCAGTTTTAAAGGTCAAAGTGTATGATAAGTAATTGCGTCCTAAAAGGCAGACTCGATTCTGAACTGATGAAATGACTCATCAACCATTCCAGTTTCATTGTAAGAACCATATATTGCCGAGACACACACACACACACACAAAACATTTTCCTACCTTTACGGAATTTACATAGTCACATTATAATCGCTGAAGTTTCAGTTTGATGAACTTGATAAAGTAGTACAATCTTCATTCTCTGACGAACCCTCACTGGCTGGCCAATCACATCAGACTTCATCATCTGAACAGTCAGAGCAGAGCGGATATTCAGAAAGGTGAGAATGGGGTGACATTTAAACTAGTGCATTCTAGTTTTAAAATGTAAGTTTAGTTACTGTTACAAAACTCAGCTTTGTGAATAGAGGCGCAGCTATCTACAATCACTTCTGGACTATTGCGTATGAGCAATTCCATGCTAATGTCAACCTTGGCATGAAAAAAAAAACTTTTTCAGCAATAGTGAAACCCTTTCCAAGTAGGCTTGTATTTTACAGCACTGTAAAAATACTCAAAAATGTCTCTGTCAGTGTTTTCAAACAATTATATTTGATTTACCAAAGTCGCACAAGTGGCAATTTCACATCTGTCAGATCAATAATGGAGAGGTATCACATCCACAACGAAGCTTTTTCCTCAGAAATGCATGTCAGATAAAATAAAATCAATCATTTTTGTTCTATAGTGAGCCGACTCTTATCTTTTTGCATCGTTTCTTTTGGGTTGTGCAGTTTAATTCACAGAATTTCTACAAAGTATGCTGAATACTGTAAACTCGCAAACTTTTTTGGTCACATCCATAACGCATGTTTATTTTCATCACTTGAAATATAAAAAATGTTTACAGATTGATATTTTTCTGATCTCGTAACACTGTGTGTAGTTGTTTTGGAAAATATGAACCAATGTTTCAATATAATGTTAACATATTTTCTCTGTTCATTCATGTTTTGAGATTTTACTTCAAATCTCACATCCATAACGCTGGAATTGTATCTTTCTCTGATTCATCAAGCCCCTCTCATATAACCATTACACAACTCATAGACATGGACATATAAATATAAATGCTGGCAAAATATGGACATGCCCAGAGAGCATGAATGGTCGCTAATCATGCGTTTTAGGCAGTATAGTGTGGACAAGTTGCTGGTCTAAAAAAAAGGATTGTTTTCTTTCAAAAACACCTTTTAAAAAAATACTCAACACAGGCTCATTCTGAAAACGTAGCCCTATGCACGTTTCTGGAGACCGCGAATTATGTGGCCAGAGGTACGTATGGGTGCATTTCAGTTTTTAAATGAACGCTACGGGGCGGTATGACGGCGTTCCTTTTCACGCTTACCAGCTGACCGCTTACCTCCGTATGGACGGCTTTCCCGCTGTAGCCAGTTTATCCAGTTAGCTCGCCATGTACATCGGCGGACTTGAGACACAGAGAGGAGTTGACCACGACGACGGGGTTCGAGTCCGGGGAAGAACGGTTTCAGAAAGTGGGTAAGACAAAAACAGAATACAAAAAAATAAAATAAACAAATAAATAATAGGGTGAGAATGTGGTAAAATCTGAAAATGTGGTAAAAATCAGACGAGGGCTTTTCTTTTTCCTGGATTGCTTTTGAAAATTGTTGGTTGGGTTTAGGGAAGTGAGTGGGCAGGTCAATCAATCAAATTGGTTGGGTTTAGGGAAGGAGGAGAGTGGGTCAGTCCATCGGTCAGTCAGACGTTCAGTCAACAGCGGTCTCTGGTGGGTTAACGCGAGAACAGCAGGCGCGAATGGCACTAGCGAGAGAAATTTGAGATCTCAAAAAGCGCACACAGCAGCCTCTGGTGGATTCGAGAAAACAGAAACTGCAAAAAATAAAAACGTACCTCCCGGCGCATATTTCGCGGTTTTCAGAATGAGCCTGGGTTAAATGTACTAGTGTAAATACAGTCTGTATCTTCGAACAAATCATTTCAGACTCTTTAAGTAATGATCTTACGATCTTAATTCTGCTTTTCTACGATTCAGCCAATTATATTTTCAAGAAGCATACAGGCGTCTTCACATTGTTTTATAAACGTTGCTCAGCAACATGGACACCTCCAAATGGTGTTAAAAGTGTCACATGCTGTATTTATAAGGTATAATTTAGCTGAAAATGTCATTTTGTCTTAATGTAATGACTTCGCGGCCGCGAAATCACACGTGAGCCAACGTTTGTTTACTACCGTCTACCGCGAGGACGCGCGCGTGCACGCAAATTATGACTTTAGTGAAGAGAAATTGCATATGCTGCGAAAAACAGGTAATAACGTTGTAAATAACGTTCAGTTTGCTACACAGAGTGATTGTTTGGGAAGTATGATTTGCATGTATGTGTTTTTTTTTTTATGAGTGACGGCGGCCATGACATGAGCGCACTCAGAAGTAAAAGTGAAATTAACCAGGACATTTTTAAAGTCTTTTCATTTAAAGTCCATCATTCAAAGTCTATACAAAATTTAGTATTTTTACCAAAAGTAGACCTACACATAACCCTAATATAGTTATTGTTGTTTTACCATAAATTTGAGAAATAACAATAATAATAGCCTACTCATATTAACCTTTATTTTACTTCTACAGAATCGTGAGAAAATCGTGATCTTGATTTTAAGCAAACAAAATCGTGATTCTCATTTTAGCCAGAATCGTGCAGCCCTACTTTTGAATTAGTTTGACTGTTGAGTTCAGAGGTTGCACCTAAAAATATAGTTTTAATTAACGTTGGAAATTTGAGAGTCAGTGTGCATGTATGAGTCTATTTGCATGTGTATATTGTTTCACACACACTGTCCCTGTGTCTGTAGAGTTGTGTTACCCACATGCCACAGCATGCCCTCTGTGGTTGACAGCAGTCCTCCAGTCATGCTGCTCGAGCTTATCTGCAACGCTGGAACTGCTTTCAGCCAGACACACTGTCTCATTCCAGACACTGTTGAGGGAGTACAGATAGACATCCAGGACTTTAAGATAGACTCTTAGGCTACGTTAACACTAGTGCATCGTATTTATTTTAAAATGCACAACTTTTGATATGGTTACACCTGGCATTCACACTTTCCCTGAGCTTTAACCTTAGAATACTGAAGACCTGGTTCAGTTAGATTCTTTCGTTGTGTTTCAGTGTAAAGAATCCAACACAATCAGTGCATCCAAAATTGCATTTTTTCCTACTATATAGCATGTGAAAAACAGTAGGTGAGCTGAGTACTATGTCAGAATTCATAGTAATTAAAAAACAGTCGTCAAGAAGTTCCCAGATGACTTACTTCTCGCAGTGAGATTCACTAGTGCACATACAATGGACATTTTACTATCCCATAAGGCCATAGAATAGAATTTATGAATGATTATGTGACTAAAGTGATGCAACTAATCCTTGTAGATCATTTGATAATTACAAATGGCATGTATAGTATGCCATATATCAGTAAATATGAGTTCATAATGAAGGTATGGCTTCTCACATTCACTCCTTGATTGGCTCTACTCATTAAGATTTTTTTCCCCTGATTTGTCAGTTCTTATATTATGACCATTATTTTACTCAAGTTCAAAGAAACCAACAGAACAACAACAGAAGGAACATCCTGTATGCTTTCTTTATTTTATAATGGGAACAACTTAATTTTTTTATGTTCAATCCACTTAATTTTTTTTTTAATTATTAAGCTAACTTAATTCCTTCATGTTGTCCCAACACAAATCGATTTTTTACAGTGCAGTTTAAATGGTCAGTTGAACAGTCTGTGCTGTCACAGGATGTCTCATGTAGATACTTGAAAAAAAATCAAGTACACAAAATATTTGCAAAACAACATTTAGTTGCTAAACCTTTACTAAATCAGTTGTTTTTATTCCAAATAAGAGATATTTGTTTAGCTTTATTTTAAATGTGGCTTTGGTTTTGCAAACTATTGGCATTATTTTTGTGTTTGATTCATACATTGTATATACAGTTAAAGTCAGAATTATTAGCCCTGCTGAATTATTAGCCCCCCTGTACATTGGTTTCCCCAATTCAACATATTTCTAAACATAATAGTTTTAATAACTAATTTCTAATAACTGATTTCTTTTATCTTTGCCATGATGACAGTACATCATATTTTACTAGATATTTTTCAAGATACTAGTATTCGGCTTAAAATGCAATTTAAAGGCTTAACTAGGTTAATTAGGCAAGTTAGGGTAATTAGGCAAATTATTGTATAATGGCGATTTGTTCTGTAGACAATCGGGAAAAAATATTGCTTAAGAGGACTAATAATACCTTAAAATGGTTTTAAAAAAAATTTAAAACAGCTTTTATTCTAGCCGAAATAAAACAAATAAATCTTTCCCCAGAAGAAAAATTATTGTAGGAAATACTGTGAAAACTTTCTTGCTCTGTTAAACATAATTTGGGAAATATTTGAAAAAGAAAACACTTGAGGGCTAATAATTTTGACTTCAACTGTACATGGTTCAGATTTTCATTTCGTTGTTTTCTAAAAGCGGATATCATTCAGAGGATTTGCTGCACACTTAAATGTGACGCTTTTTATCTCAGTGCAGTTTAAAACTTGTTCAAGCAACGTTTATTCTAGTGACTTGAGTTTTTGGCCATGTAGTGGGGATGGAGATCTTTTCTGAAAACTAGTGGAAAGCCAATATGGACGAGGATCATATTCATTTTTAATCACCATGTTAAAATGAAAATGTACTAATGTAAACGTAGCCCTTGCTGCTCTTTTTGCCCCAATTACAGTACCACCTTCAGCTTAGGTAACTGAATTCAATGCGTAAACTTGGGATGTCTTGCGAAAACATGAAGAAAAATGTGGCCTTAGAAGCCAACGTGTGGGTGATGGTGAAATGGAAAGCTGTGGCTGCGTTCTTCAGCTGTGGCTCACTGCATGTATGCTAGTAAGTCCTGAATTAGCACGGGGTGTGGCCTGGAGAACCGGAGTAAACTTGAGACACTGCCAGTCAAGGAGAACTCACTCCTTTCCTCAGAAGAAACAGAGCAAAACAAGTAAATGGAGGACAGCAGCTGGCTGGCATGTGGCAGAAACTCACGCAGGGTGGCCGTCCATCAATACTATAGTCTCAGATTCACCGCCAGCTCAAACTCACTGCAGACTCAAGGTTACAATTTGATCCACCCTAAAACTCTCTGTCTGAAGACTGAAAAATCCTCCGGTCAGGCAACATTGCTTTCTAGCTGACATTTACAAATAGGTTTTTGTGTTTAAAATACATCCTCTTTGTCCTGACTAAATGCCAAGTGTCTACATTAATGTTTCAAATAGCTTTAGGTTAAAGTTAGATGTGTGAAATAAGGTTGTGCTGTCATTAAATGTAAAGGAACTGTCAATGTAGACATGAAACAACAGGCAGATTATGACCTGTTTTTCTTGTTGTAGTGTAAAACATACTCAATTTGGTATATTTAAAATATTTAAAAACATTTGCTGATCAATGGCTAAAAATATTTTTTAAATGTCTAAATTGTCTTTAATATGTCGTCAAATTAATCTTGTTCTAATTATGTCTGATGAGAGTTTATGGTATATGAACTACCGTTGACTTTAGTACGTGCCTTCTCTTAATCATCGTAAAAATGTATAAAAGTCGTGTTTTTGCTCATTAAAGCGTGCTCGGTTATTCACTCTCTAATCTCAGGACTTTGACAAAGCATACATTTTTTGGTTTTCTTCTTGTACTGCTTCCCAGACAGACTCAGACAGGCAGGTCTGTGAAGGAGCAGACACTTAATCTGAAGGGGAAACTGTAGTAAAAAATCTCTTCTCTGGATAACTCTAGCTGGGCCCAGAGCGGGAGACCTCAGCCGGCAGGACATCTGTTCCCGAAACCATAGCATTCCTCACATAGCGAGTGCATTTGTGTAGCCCTGCCCATTGAGCAACATATAGAAAAAGACAGAGGCCAAAAAAGCTGGTCTTCATACTAGCTAACCTGCACGCACACTCAGCTCAGATTTACTCCGTTTTACTACCGTCTGGCCAGATGTGCTCATACTGTTTTTCATCCAATGCAGTTTGAGTGTTTGTTCAGAGCTTCTAGTTATAAATGTTTTATTTTATTTTTTGTCTTTCGACACATAGAACATCAGCTCTGAACCAGCGTTACTGTCATCATTGGGATGTAAAAATACGGGATACGCCCACCAATTCCCCCAGCCCCCCACCCCCAAAAAAAAACATACCCAGAAGAATCCCCAAATGACCCCTAATCTGTTCAGAGCAGTTTAGTTGTATATAAGCCTAGTTGAAACCGCTACAGATATGGGGAGGAAACTAGTGCATAGGCTTACTTTACATCCAAAGACAAAAAAAAAAAGATATTCAAAGATGCCTTTTCAAGTAAGGAAATCTGTGTTTTTGAAACTAGTGAAGACAGAAGAAGTCAATGATTTATTTTAATTATTTAGCCTGACATGTTTACAGTTCCAAAATATTTTAAAGGTGACCTATAATGAAAATCTGGGTATACCAAGGCATAGTAGAATAATAAAAGATAGGGGTGTCAAAATTAATTGTGTCTTCGATGCACCGCGATGCAAACGCGATGAATTCGGTATCGGTTCAGTAATAATCATAACCGCTTACTATGTACTGATGTCATTTATCACATATGTGTTATATGGCAGTAGTTTGGTATGGCGAGAGAGGAGACCACGAGTAATTAAAACACTCCAACTACTTAAAAAGCAGATAACATTAACTGTGCACAATTCACTGCTTGTGAGTTTGCTGGAGAGTCTTTCACTGAGAGGGAAGTACATCAGAACCCAGCTCTCTCTCACTGTCTGTGGCCCCTTTGACCTGCTGGAGTGTTCGTGAGGTAAAGTTTTATCTCCTTTTTCATCTGTTACAACAGTAACGTTACTTGTAGATCCAGACATGAGCATGTCTGCAGAGCGAGTTTTCTCCACCGCATCACTGTCTATAATGGATCAGCTGATCGCCGCAGCCATTTAACATCAGTGTCCGTGTCACTGTGTCACTGTGTTTGCTGTTTGCAGAGATGCGCTGACAGTTAAATCCAATCGCAGCCTTTTCTGTTGAATGCTCATGTTGTTCTGTGCATGTATTTTAGTTTTGTTTGATACATTCAAAAAGAGTTTTCTTTGAGCAAGTAAAATTAAAGGTACAGTACATATATTTGACAGTTTATATTAAAGGACAAAATTGTATTACAAATAATATATAAATAGAAATATACTTATAAATTGTAATACAAGAATTAATGTGTTGCTAATATCAAATTGTGTATGGAAAGCATTGTCATTGCACCGTGATGCACCAAGATGTTGATTTGAACCGAATCAATGGCATGATAATCGTAACCGAACCGTACCGTGAGACCAGTGTAAGTTCACACCTCTAATAAAAGATCAGTGTATCATACTGTGAGCCTCAGACACCAGTTTCCTTGTTCTCATGTAAATTCTATGAGTGTAAAACCCCGGTGGACAGCGGGCCAATCAGAGGACAAAACAAACTGTGACAAGACTCACGGGCCATGTTCTCAGCATTTGCATGTATGCCTACTTTAGGTCATTCATCCGACCTGACAAGCACAAGCTCTGAACTGGCACCCGGTTCATGTTGGTGGAATCGGGGTGACACAGGGCATTGAGGACAGCAGAAATAGCTCCACAGGGGCGTGAGCTTTTTGTTTGAGAGCTGAAACAGGGGAAGTCCACTTGTCAAAAACAGGATGCGTTCTCTTGTGGAGTCAGCTTCTCCACAGGGGCCCAATCACAGTCCTCCACTTCCTGTCCTGCGCCGCATGCTGGCCGAGCCCCTTCCTGTGGGCCCAGAACCACAAAACACACTGCCCAATGGAGAGCGAGCCGCTCCAAAGTAAACGCTCTCATCCAGCATCATTTGCTGTGATGGATTTTATATTGGCCAGGATGCGGACAATAACAGGCGATTTATGACGTATCTGGCTGTTTTGGGGATCATCTAAAGAATTTGGGATTTATTGCTGATTTTTGGGTGGGTGTGTGTGTGTGTGTGTGTGTGTGTGTGTGTGTGTGTGTGTGTGTGTGTGTGTGTTATCTATAGCTGGCTCTGGTCTAGTACTTGGCTTTGGAGGCTGAAGACAGATATATCATTGGGCCTCTGCAGCTGCGAGTTTCACAAGGTCTGGAAAATCTGTTTTTTGGAGTTCGCTGGCAAAGTCCAATGATTAGCCTCATATTTCACCAATTTGTTTTGATGAACAAAACAAATGATCCACAAAATCAACCTTGTTTATAGCTGGCATTCTGCTGGAGAAACTTATTTCAGTATCTTTTCTCCAGTTGCTGTATTTTTGAAGGTTAGGGTTTTAGGGTTTAGATGGAGAAAGTATTAAAAACAAGCGGCCGAGTAAAAGTAAAGAGTCCCTAATAAAATATTACTCCAGTAAAAGTATTAAAGTCCACATGAACTGGAAATTGCTGAGACTTTTATTTCAGTATGTTGATGCACTTTGAACTGAAATGGAATATTAAGTAGTGGGCGGGGCTTTCTTTTTGCACATCATTATTGTGGCTGAAGCCATCAAAATGACGTTAATAGAGAAGAACCAACACTACAAATGCTGAAGAAAACTTTGATTGAAGATAAAAGCCTATTTTGTTTTCAGTGGATTAACTTGCACAGATAAAATTTTCACCTATAAACCAATAACAAAGCAAAAAAAAAAGTATTTCACACAGACTTTATATATTCATTTTAAGTATATCTTGTCCAATATATGTCCTTAATGATGGCCGTTAATTAGTGTTAATTAATGCTGAAACTGCTCTTTTACAGCAGATATGAATCAGTGAATCATCAACTGGTGACTTTCTCTGATCGGATCATTTAAATCACAGGTGTCAAAGCCAGTTCTTGGAGGGCCGCAGCTTTGCACAGTTTAGTTCCAACCCTAATTAAACACACCTGATCAAACTAATTGAGTGCTTTAGGCTTGTTTAATTCCTACAGATAGGTGTGTTGAAGCAGGGTTGGAACTGAACTCTGCAGGGCTCCGGCCCTCCAGGAATAGATTTTGACACCCCTCATTTAAATCAATGAGTTGTGAAGTATGTAAAAGTATGATTTGTCAAACAATTGAACAGATTAAGTGAAAACAACCAGCTCATTCATTAATCAAACACTGTTATTGCATCGCAAGTTCTTTTATTGGAAGCAAAAAATTATTTAGACTTTTTTTTTT
>CAIGQW010055978.1:4275596-4314413 GCA_903798125.1 Danio choprae | reverse complement strand
TTTTTTTTTTTTAAGAGATTCATTCAAGTAGGCTAATTTACTATAGTATGTTCAAAAACACTATATTATTTACTATAAATGACTAGTTTTTTTTTTTTTTTTGATGTGGTAGCTCAGCTTTGTTTCGGAGTGAGAGTTTTAAAATTCCTGAGAGGGACCGACAGCGACCATAATGACAGAGAAAACGGTGAGTCCCCCAGACGGGCCATTTTTATCCCCGGCAGCCAAAACACACCCCTGTTTCTCTCACCGTCTCCTCCTTTCCCCAGCGTCCATTGTTTCTTTACTATTTTAGCCCCTAAAACCGCTGGAGCGTCTAGGGAAGACGCAGACTAGAGAATGAACTGGTATCGGAGAGGCTGAAGGGCTATAAATACCGCTCTGTGGCGCTGATCTCAGAATAGGATTTATGGGCCCGTTCAGAGTCTTGGCATTTGTTGTTGTTGTGGTTCTGGAGAGACCAGAGGAAACCGTACTGCGTTCACATTTCTCCGTCGGTGAGAGATGGAGTAAATAGTTTAGTCTCTAGTCTCCTTTTTTTTTAGAGATGGCTGTAAATAGATGGAGTACTAAAATCTTTAAATATAATACACTAAAAAAGAGATTTACGAGACCTCAAATATGTGTGACTGTGAAGGCGACTTCTTTTATTTCGTAAGTTCATTCTGTAAGTTATTCGTATTGAGCAACTGTGTAAGATTGTTTTAAAGGGCACCTATGATGAAAATCCTCTTTTGGAAGCTGTTTGGACAGAACTGTGTATAGGTATAGTGTGTCCACAGTCATATTGGAGTGATAGAAACAGTACGTCTCTTTCTTTAAATTTCCTGACGTAAAATATAGGATCCAAATCCCTCCCATTTTGAGGCCCACCGCAACTTGACGTAGGAGTGCAGCTTCCCCGCCCACCGAATTGATTGACAGACGTGTATTAACATGTCTCCGTAGAAACACGTAATCATATCCACAAGACAGGACGTACGCAAAGCAACCGGGATTAAACGATTTGTTCAGTTCGCTGTGTTCAGCAGCACCTCAAGAATAAGTTTGACAAGTTTCAAACGTTTTTAAAACAGCGCATGTTTGTAATGACAACTTTATAATGACATTGTGTGTTTGTTGTAGAAAGGCTTGAATTAACTCCACAAAAAATACATCAAATAACCGTTGGTAAAGTTCTTACCGTAGTAAGGGAGATCTGCTTTATTCTTGTCTAATACTGTACTGCTTATGCGTGAGACGCAGCAGGAGAAGCTACACCCATCATAGCAATAGTGAGCGATCTCTTTGGCTCTGACATGAACGTGGGAACAGTGGGCGGGGAGAAGCAGTTAATTTGCATTAAAGGCACAGGCACCAAAACGGCTACAAAGTCAAAAAAGCTCAAATTTCTAGTATACACAAAGGTATACTAAATAATCTGATGGGTATTTTGAGATGAAACTTTACAGACACATTCTGGAGACACAAAAGACTTATCTTAAATCTTAAAAAAGGGGTAAAACATCAACGTCGATACGAGACATTGCCAAATATGAAGTGTCGGATCCCTTGATATGAACGCGCCCTTCCCTTGTAATACTAGCAGAGTGCAGAGGATCATGGGATTGATCATGACGTGAAGATGGTGCTCACTGAGAGAGGGAGACTTGTCAGTGGGGAATAAAGGGTTAAAGTTAATTTTCACAACAATACCACAGTATAACCAACTGTGCGTCAAACCATTTTCGTTGACGATACTAGCACTGCTTCAAACCACCAACAGCAAAAATCCTGTCTGGCCGATGCACTTCAACAACACGCCCCATAATGTTTAAAGGTTAAGATACATTGGGCAACTTTTTGATCAATGTTGCTGTACAGTATTGCAAACCAATGTTGCTCGGCTGCTTTTCAATTGAGAATGGGCAACAAAATTGTCTCACCTGGTTGCCCACTGATGGCATCATTGGCCAAAGATGCTCAGAAACATTGCTCAAAAAGTTGCCCCGTGTATCATCACCTTAAGAATGAGGTCATTAGGTGGAAAGACTGTGAACTGTGTTGTTGCTGCTCAACCCTGTTAGACCACATAAGCATCTGCACAACAAAAGCAAACAGACACACTGTATTTTCACATACACTGGAAGTTTCCAAAAGCAAACAAGATCCAAACGTCAAAGACCCTGTTTAATCTGACACTGTCAACTTGTGATCAGGCGGACACAACAATACCAAGTGAAATCATGGCTTCTGATTGAGGAGCCTGCTTTCAATATATCTGATTCATTCATTCTTAGTGATTCCCCTGCTTGTTTTATAAACTGGTTTTGCTTGGGTACCACACACCACTATAGCATGCCTGCCACTTGAAATGTTTCTCCTAAGGTCATAAAGGTCTCCGCGGGTCTTCTATAGCGGTTAAGCTGTAGTGTTGTGCAGGTTTAGGTCGTGCTTTGCTCACTGATATGTATCTGTTTGAAGTCGCTCACCTTTTTGCTTGCACGTCTGGTATAGCGAGCCGCCATCAGGCTGCATTTCATCATGCTCTTTGATCATTGGCGCCACCCGAGGGTACAGAGATCAAACAGCAGATAACAGATAGACACCACAAGACTATCATACCTCTAAACAAACACATATGGAAGCAGCTGAGATAAAGAATGGACGATTGGAGCACTAGTGCATCTACATTGTGCTTTTGACGATCTTTGGACCATAAAAGTATCTATAAACCAAGAAACAGCCTATTTATTATGATATATACCTATTTTTATGTTCAGTGAATTTCAATAGCTCAAATGCTTAAAATGGCATTGCAAAAAAATGTGTGAAAAATATATTATATAAATATGTTAATATTTTCTCTTATTATGAAATGCACCTGGGCAGCACGGTGGCGCAGTGGGTAGCACAATCGCCTCACAGCAAGAAGGTCGCTGATTCGAGCCTCGACTGGGTCAGTTGGCATTTCTGTGTGGAGTTTGCATGTTCTCCCCGTGTTGATGTGGGTTTCCTCCGGGTGCTCCGGTTTCCCCCACAGTCCAAAGACATGTGGTATAAGTGAATTGGGTAAGCTAAATTGGCCGTAGTGTATGAGTGTGTATGGATGTTTCCCAGTGATGGGTTGCAGCTGGAAGGGCATCCGTTGTGTAAAACATATGCTGGATAAAGTGGCGGTTCATTCCGCTGTGGCGACCCCAGATTAATAAAGGGACTAAGCCGAAAAGAAAATGAATGAATGAATGAAATGCACCTCTAAATAATGTGTCAACAAGACATCTCATCAATTTTTTATTTATAATTTACATAAATATAAGTTTTATTACAGATGTTGTTGTTGTTGTTATTTGTAAAATGCTGGTGACATTACATCCCAATTTAAAATAAAAAAATGTTGTCATTTATGGCTTTTTTCCTCATAGTTATAGAGAGTGACCCAAAACAAATGATATTTGATCAGAAATGAATTTGATCACCTGAAAGAGACTATTCCAATGCGCTTTTGTCATATTTTTGACTAATTCCTAAATTCTGCTACGCAAATATTGGTTGTTTACTAAACTCTTCTGTTCCCATACTAAACCACTAAATCAATCCCTTTTGCTGTCAGATCTGAGGCTTTGACTTTGTTTTTCTCCAGTGATTGATGATCCTGGGCCAAATTTGTGTATGTGACTTTAAATCTGTCTCTGTCGTGTACTACACCGCCCTCTGTTGAAGGGAAGGGAATGCGGTTTAGTCCCATATATCCCACAAGAAACAATAAAACAATAATATCTGAGGCCACGATGAAGACAAAACAATATTGCTTCTTCATATATTTGAAGGAAAAAGCTTAAGTTGTATTATTTACTCGCCATCATCTAAAATGGTTCGTCTTCAGTACTCAAATAAAGACATTTAATGAAACCTGACATTTCTCTTTTTTTATTGAAATTGCATTTAGTATGGTGCTTCAAAATGTTCGTAAAGACAAAAAAAATGATAAAGTCTATTATCCTCAAGTGACTTTGGATGAAAGCGTCTACTCAATAAAATGCACGTCTTCTGAAGACATGTTGAGTAAATAAGGGTGTAAATGATGAGAACATTCATTTTCGGTAAAGTTTGTTCACTTGTATAATGAACAGATTTAATTTAGGCATCGGTGAACACAAACTAAAGCTCAACCACACCTGCTTGAAGCACGAGAACATACCTCGTAGGTTCTTGTTGAAGCTCCAGCAGCATTTGTGACTCACAAGAATGAACGTCATTGGTTCTCCTGCCTTTTGTAATTGCTATCAAGTTCATATAAAAAGTTAACATAAACCTGTTAGTCGTTTAAACCACTTAATTCAAATGGGTTCATTTATTTTTCATCTTTTTTTGAACATACTGAAGTGTCATAGATCATTGGGAGGATAAAATTATATTAGTAGAAAGAAAATTCTCTCTAATTTGATGTAAAATATTCATTTGTGTTCCCAAGATGAACGTCTGACGACTTGAGGGTGAGTGAATGATGACAGAAAATTATTGTTTGGCGAACTCTTCTAAGTTTATTCAGTGTGTGGTCACTGCTTTGTTTTTGAGTCTGAATTGATATCAGACTCTTCTTTTTTACCTCCTTTTTACTCTTCGGTTCCTAGAAAGAGTGGGAAAGGGGGTAGACAAGAAAAGCATTCAATTCTGTCCGTTTTGTCTTAACCATTTTATACCACTAGGGAGAGCTGTGGCCTAAAATAATGAAATGCAAATAATAAAAAAGAAATAATATTTAAAGGTGGAGCCTTATGTAGGTATACATCATTTTAAATATATAGATTTTTTTAATACTGAATAAAATGATGCATCGATAACATGATATTCCCACAGTGCCAAGCTTCTCATCACTCTAAAAATGTTTGGTTTTAATCCAGTGTTGGGTTAAATATAGACAAAACCAAATGTTCATTTAAAAAAATGTTATTTCATTTATTCATTCTTTTCGGCTTAGTCCCTTTATTAATCTGGGGTCGCCGCAGCAGAATGAACCACCAACTTATCCAGCATATGTTTTACGCAGCGGATGCCCTTCCAGCTGCAACCCATCACTGGGAAACATCCACACACACTCATTCACACACATACACTACGGACAATTTAGCTTACCCAATTCACCTGTACCGCATGTCTTTGGACTTGTGGGGGAAACCGGAGCACCCGGAGGGATCCCACGCAAACACGGGGAGAACATGCAAACTCCACACAGAAATGCCAACTGACCCAGCTGAGGCTTGAACCAGCGACCTTCTTGCTGTGAGGCGATTGTGCTACCCACTGCGCCACCGTGCTGCCATATGTTATTTAAAATTAATATAAATATCTAACCCAACGTTGGGTTTGGTCATATTTGAACCAGTATTGGGTCAAACAAAACAGCATTTTAGTATGTTTTCTGAAAATATGTGCACTTAAAATGAGATTTCTCTGAAAATAAATCCTTTATTATTTTCACATTTAAAAATATTGTATTTCCCTAGTAGCTCATTATTGTCCAAAAGCACATTTGTGGGTAGAAACGAAAGCAATCTGATCATGTAGTAATGATGAGCTCTGGCCGTCTCTAGTCTCTACACATCACTCTAACATCTTTTCCAGCACTTCCGCCCTCCAGTCCATTACAGCATTACTGGAGGAGCAGATGAGAAATAGGAGAGCCGTTTTACAGCAGAAGGCCACCTAATGAAGATAAACAGACCTTCTCCACACTGCTAGTGTGTTATTTTGCCAGACGTCTCTGCAAGATCCAGAGAGAGATCAATGCCTGCGAGTCGTGGCGGAGGAGATTATGGAGAATGTAGTGCTGTTTTGTAGAAAACCGTTAAGACACGCACACTGCGGTCCGGCCTTCAGCTTCTAATGGAGGCCTGCGTGATGCACGGTTGCATTTGAAGAGAGATTAAAGCCATAAAAAGAGAGACAGAGATGGGAAAGTTAAAACTTTAAAAGTGCATTAGGCAGTTTTGTTTGTGTATGGTGTCTTATGTGAGTCTAGGTATTTAACCTATGGTATTTAAAGGCACGGTGATATTTTTTTATTAAAATACATCCAAAAACCAATAGAACAGCGTTATGCATTTTCCTGACTTATCTAACTTTCATTATGGTTCAAAGAAAGTTCAAATTCAGAGAAATAAGCAATTTTAACTAGACGGCTCATATTTTGTGTTGGCATGCTAATGATGTCATACACCCTTGATTTCTGGTTTTGTAGAAAAGAGCGAAACACCAAAAATGCTTTAATATGTTGTGCATTTTATTAGACTATATAGAGCAGCATTATAACACAACCCAAATTGTGATTGTGATAAAACAGCACCGCTTTTTTCCCACATGATCACGACCAGAAGAACTGCTAGCGGTCAATTGTGGCGTAATAAAAGCTTCGCTGCTTTTGTGCTGTGTCGCACGCATCTCTCATCAGCAATTACTTCAGACCTCTCATTTAACTAAGGGGCTGTTCATATATCGCGCCTTTTGCACAAGCAAGTTTGTTATTTCCAATGAAGACATGTGGCTTGGGGATAGGGAGCAACCTAATTCTCCAGAAGCACCTATAGTTGAAAACATCTCAGGATGAAAAGTCATGTGACTAGCTATCCAATCTGCTTCACACTTTGTATGGAATATACACATTTCAGTAATAACAGTAGACTAATTTCCTCAGACAAACGCAGGGCACCCAAATACTGCAGTGCTGTTTCATTTTCTCCATAAATAAAACTTGTATCAGAGCTGCAGCAATGTTTTGTGTTTGTCATCCACTGAGAAAATGGTGGATGGTCGCCAAGCAACAACATGGGAGCGCAAAGCGAGTGGTGAAAGAAGTAACGCGCCTCAAGGTTTCCACACACTTTTAGATGCAATATGGGAACGGCGCCTTACTCTGCTTCATACTATCATGATTATAACTTCTGAATACTTTAGCTCATCCATAAACATGATTTAAGCATGAGTCCCATAGGATGTATTGAAGACTCCCATGATTCCAAACTCATCATGCCATGGCTTTATTAAAATACACTTTGTTGTGAATAGGCACCTTCTAGCTGCAAAATGTACATACACAGAAAAAACATTCTGGGATCCACACAATCGACTTGTGTTGGGACAACATGAAGGAATTAAGTTAACTTTTTACAAATTTCAGTGGATTGAACATAAAACAATTAAATTTCCAACAATTAAAATCTGAAGAATTGTGTTGTTTCAGCTCATTTTAAATAAGTAGTTTTTTGAGTGTACTGTCTTTAACCATCTGGTGATGATTGATTTTTTTTTCAATATTATTATTAGCATTAATATTTTATAGATTTGTTTCACTTACAATGTAAAAAAAGTACTCTGTAAACATTTTGCCACTTGCCATGTGAACAGATAAAAAGCAAAAATAAGGGTAACACATTACAATAAAGTTTCATTAGTTAATGTTATTTAATATATTAATTAACAATGAAAAATTCTTTGATTAAAGTGTTTATTATAACTTTGTTAGCATACATTAATTCAAAGTTT
Organism: Danio choprae; assembly: GCA_903798125.1. Classification (NCBI taxonomy): domain Eukaryota; kingdom Metazoa; phylum Chordata; class Actinopteri; order Cypriniformes; family Danionidae; genus Danio; species Danio choprae. The sequence goes on along the minus strand of CAIGQW010055978.1, from coordinate 4,306,892 downwards.
TTCATTGTTAGTTCTTGTTAACATTGTGTGCAATACAGAATAACTTTGGATTTTAATAAGTAAATGTTGAGCTAATAAATGCTGTACAAGTATTGTCCATTCTTAGTTCATAACATCATGAGCTAATTGAGCATTATTAAAGTGTGACCAAAAAAAGTTAATCTAATGATCTAATCTAATAGATCATTAGTTAATCTAATGGTCCTGAAAAAATCACACTTGTATTGATTGCAGTCAATAATTATCAAACTATTATATGCATACAGGGGCCTCACGGTGGCGCAGTGGGTAGCACGATCGCCTCACAGCAAGAAGGTCGCTGGTTCGAGCCTCGGCTGGGTCAGTTGGCGTTTCTGTGTGGAGTTTGCATGTTCTCCCCGTGTTGGCGTGGGATTCCTTCGGGTGCTCCGGTTTCCCCCACAAGTCCAAAGACATGCGCTATAGGTGAATTGGGTAAGCTAAAATTGTCCGTAGTGTATGTGTGTGAATGAGTGTGTGTGGATGTTTTCCAGTGATGGGTTGCAGCTGGAAGGGCATCCGCTGTGTAAAACATATGCTGGATAAGTTGGTGGTTCATTCCGCTGTGGCGACCCCAGATTAATAAAGGGACTAAGCCGAAAACAAAATGAATGAATAAATATATGCATACATACTGTACACTATAAAAAATAATTAGGTGACTTTACTTAAAATAAGCGAGTTAACCAGTTGCTTTTAAAACGTTTAGTTGACTTTACTTAAAACAGTGAGTGAACCCGTTGCCTTAAAATGTTTAAGTAAATGAACTGTGTGCATAATCATAAAAGGTAAGTTAAATCAACTTAAAAGTTACAATTGCCTTAGTCACATTTAAGGCAACGAGTTTACTCACTTTTTTGAGAAATAATTACTTTTTACAGAGTATTTTAATATCAATATTATGAAGAAATGAATTAAACCCTTATTTCAGGTCCCTCGCTCTAAGTAAGTTTCACCTGTTTGACACTTAAGTATAAACAATGTGTCTTTTTGTCAACAACTTGAAGGCTCAATCAGTGTACCGAATCCTCAGTAAAAAAACACTAATGAACAAACAAATGAACGAACCATCAAATAAGCATTGGATCAAAGCGAGCTGTTAATCCAGACACAGCCATCAGCCGTTTCCTCCACCCATAGCTGCAGTTGTCTTCAGAGGTTTAAAGGCCCGCAGCGCTGTGATCGTAACTCTATCATCCACAACAAATGAACACACACGAGAATATAGAAGTCTTTTAGAGTTGCTTTTTCTTCTATTGAACAGAGACACACTTCACTTCATTATCCTCAATTGAGCCACCAGCAGATGAAGTCTGATCTCTTCTAACCTCCTCAAGCAGAGTTTGTTTGCCTAAACTTTCTGCTTTCGTTCTCTTACACGGAGACCAAGAAACCACAGAGGACAATAAAAGAGAAGCAATTTTTAGAACCGGATGTTAATGTCAGACTGCAGTGTAATTGGCTTGGCATTTAAATAGAAGTAAATTTCTGGTTTCTTGGTGCCATTAAGAAACAGTTTAAAATCAAATAATGGCACCAAGAAACCAGAACCCACTGAGCATTCAGCAAAACTATTGCTTCATCAGTGTTTATATTTTCTGTATCGTTCAAACATGAGAACATATGAGATTTTTATTTTCTAGTTTAGTGGAAACCGGAAACCATATCAGTGTCTACAATTTTTATTAGATCTGAATGACTGCTCGACAAATGATTTAAATAGCTAAATGCAATCTCATTAACTGACAGATTACATTGTTATTATCATATATAAATCCCTTTTATTATTTTTTACTACATTTTGAATTTCTGATTTACAAGTACAGCAAACAGTATCAGCTACACACCTCCAAGGCTAATTACAAAAAAATGCTTTTTTTTCTTATACTGCACAAGCCAATAAATAAATATTTAATATTAAACATGTTTTATGTCAAATTTATCTTCCTTCAGTGTAAATTATAAAAGTTCAATAAAAAAAATAATACTAATCTTAAGACCAACTTATCTTCACTTATCTTTTGAATTAAAAATTTGTGCTGGGCAAAAATTGATCGTGATTTATCACATCCAAAATAAATTTTATTTTATTTTTTTACATAATGTATGTGTGTCTACTGTGTATGTATATATGTATATATGTTCATTCATTCATTCATTTTCTTTTCGGCTTAGTCCCTTTATTAATCTGGGGTCGCCACAGCGGAATGAACCGCCAACTTATCCAGCATTTGTTTTACGCAGCGGATGCCCTTCCAGCCGCAACCCATCACTGGGAAACGTCCATTTACATTCATCCACACACATACACTATTTCACTTACCCAATTTAGCTTACCCAATTCACCTACACCGCATGTCTTTGGACTTGTGGGGGAAACCGGAGTACCCGGAGGAAACCCATGCGAACACGGGGAGAACATGCAAAGTCCACACAGAAATGCCAACTGACCCAGCCGAGGCTCAAACAAGCGACCTTCTTGCTGTGAGGCGATTGTGCTACCCACTGCGCCACCGCGTTGCCCCATGTATATATGTATAAATAGAAAATGTTTATTATTACATGTGTATAATACAAATTATAAATAAATGTAGTTATCTATGTAAAAAAAAACTGTTTGTATTGTTTTGTTTTATGTTTGTATGTGTATTATATATACATAATAAATATATATAACACACACACATATCTTATGTCAAAACAAACTTTTTGGATGTGATTAATTGCGATTAATCTTTGCCCAGCACTATTAAAAATTCATCTTTATTTTCAACAATTAGCTTGTATTTATGGAGTTGACGATAAATATAAGCTTAACAATTACCTTACTTTCAGTTAACAAACAGTATATCTATTTCAAAATAGAATAATACAGAGTATATTAATAAATTAAATACATACATTCATACATTCACACATACATTTGTTAAATCTAATCAAACGGTTGGTATTGTCAATATTTAAAATACTTAAATGATAGTAATGATAGTAAGATTAAAGATGAATTAAATTCTATATTTTGATCCAGATATCCAGATGTTTCTTTCATTCTTTTTTCTTTTTGTGCACTGGCATGATGAAAACTGTGGATGTCAGCAGAGACTCATTAAAGCTCTTCCAAAATCAGAACAAAAGCTGCTTGAAAACCTGTAGACCCATTGAAACCCATGTGATCTGTTTTAACATGCATATCATTTATTCAAACCATTTGCCCCAATTTAGTTTCTGTTGAAAATAATAAGGCCATTTATATTCAAATACTTTCAGGGCACAACCATTTTTCCTTCCACAGATGAAACTAACCAATATGTGTTGGGTATACAACATAACCAAAGCCACATGTTCAAGGAAAAATAGACTTGCTCCCACCCCAGATGCCAAGCAGAACATACAGAAGGACAAAAATCAATAGGCTTAAATGCATCTATTGATTTTTCAACACAGTGATATTGACACATGCTTAATGTTGGATTGAGTCTGCAGAGACTGATTCCTTGCACTCTGTGTAGTCATGTTTAACTAAACCAAATGTTTAACTTCTAGTTTAGTGACTGCTACTAATGTCACATTAATGGATAACTTCAACATGGATTCAAGTCAGAGAAATCCACTTACTGATGAAGGTTGTTTAAAAGAAGCTTGACCTTCAAGAAAAAAGCAAAGTGATGTTAAAAATAGAATGTTTTCGCTATTAAAACTCATTTATGCACTTCAACAAGGCCCAATGTGCTTAGCTAAAGGGATAGTTTGTTCAAAAATTAACATTTGATGTTAATTTACTCACCCTCAAGCCATCCGAGATGTAGGTGACTTTTTTTTTCAGTGGAGCTTTAAAGAAGTTATTTGTGATTCAGGAAATGCAGGTCAATATCTACCAAAAACTTTGAGTCAAAAAAACATTGGGGCGACACGGTGGCGCAGTGGGTAGCACAATCGCCTCACAGCGAGAAGGTCGCTGGTTCGAGCCTTGGCTGGGTTAGTTGCAATTTCTGTGTGGAGTTTGCATGTTCTCCCCGTGTTCGCATGGGTTTCCCCCACAAGTCCAAAGACATGCGGTATAGGTGAATTGGGTAAGCTAAAATTGTCCGTAGAAGTATGTGTGTGAATGAGTGTGTATGGATGTTTCCCAGTGATGGGTTGTGCCTGGAAGGGTATCCGCTGCGTAAAACATATGCTGGATAAGTTCATTCCGCTGTGGCGACCCCAGATTAATAAAGGGACTAAGTCGAAAAGAAAATGAATGAAACAAAATACAACAAATACAATGTGGCTCCACACTGTAAAACCAAATCTGTCAAATTTCCAGTAACAAATAAAATGGCAGCTGTGGTTGAGGGAACTTAACTGTTAGAAATTACGGCTGGAACATACAAGAAAGTACGGCTGGGCGATATGGCAAAAATGCAATCTTGATAAATATTTTCCATATTGAACGATAACGATGTGTATTTTGATATAAGTTGTTAATGCTTCTAGATTTAAAAGAGTACTCCAACATGGACTGAAGCCACAAAAATTAGAGGGTCTATTAAATGGCATAACATATTTTTGTCAAATAAATTTTCGGTGGCCGAAAATTCGGTACATCTTTAATATCCACACACTTTTAGATTTCCATTGTTGCAAATTTCTGCTGTGTGATTGGTTCTTAGATAAATTTTCAGTAAAAAAGTCCAGAGCTTATCATTGTTATTAACATGAATTTGATCACGATTTGATATAATATTGTTTAGCGGCCCAACCCTACAAGAAATTTCAAAATTTCATGGTAAATTACTGTATTTTGTACATTGTTTTTGTCAGAAACTAATGTTTTGAAGTACTAGCATCTACACATCTTAACATTGTTATACAGATAAAATCACAATCATAAGCAGGAATGGATGAGAAAGTCATATGATGAAGCAGAGCTCATCACAAACAACTTTTCCCAGAAGCAGGGTAAAAGCATACTAATATAAAGAAGGTGCTCGGTGTCATTCACACACTACTACTAAACGCCATCATGGTAACACACATAAAATTAAAGCAATACAATAAACCTTATTTATCAACATTAGATGTATCATAAAACTCCAATGTGCATAACTCAAGAGAAAAGACCCTAATAACAACCATAGCAATGTCAACAAAAAGTGAAGTGTCATGAAGGGAATTCTGGGAAAGTGAATTTATGGTTATTCGCCATCTATATTAAGGAAGCGTACTGTTAAACAGGTTATGGATATTTACTGTAGAATTGTTTTCAGTTTTTTACCATTGAAATCACTGACATTTTTTACAGTGCATACAATATACATTGAGGTATATTGCTTGTGTGTTGCTTCAGTATGCATTAAAGCAGTACTATTGGTCTGTGCAACATTATTACCTTTAATCCACAGCCTCTGCAAACAGTCCTGAGCGTGATTTTCCTGTCAGAAATGTACTGCTAATTTTCTGATCTGATATTTTCTATCACTGTGTCTGTGTGAGATTCAGAGCAGCTTCTACATGCTGGGCTGCACAAAACTTGAAAAAAAGCCTGTATATGATCTGCACTGCATGTGGTTTTTGAAAAAGTGTGTTTTCAGGCATGCATAACCAGGAATTGCATTGTAGAGAGATCAAGTTTTAATAGGGATACAGGAGAATACGAGAGAATCTGATCAAGGCAGTGAATTCACTTTGTGAATTTCAGATCGCCGTCCTGTGGTACGGCAATATAACGGTAAGCTTTCTAGATATGCTATATTTATTTCATGAATGATGTTTTGACTGATCGTGATAAGCATGGGGTAAGCATTGGTTTAAATATTCACATGAATGAAAAGGATTCTGTCCACACCCTCAGTATTAAAAATAAAGGTAGACAGTGCTGTATTATTTTTCAGGATACATATGGGAAGATTGTAGCTGCTGTTTGTTAACTGTAAAGTCATTCAGATTTTTAAAAGACAACCGAGATCCACTAAAAGGTTAATACTGAAGATGTTTACTCATTTTTCCTATGAATTCCTTTTCGGCTTAGTCCCTTTATTAATCTGAGGTCGCCACAGCGGAATGAACCGCCTCTATGAATACAGATTAAAAACATGATGCTTCTGATGTATCCCTGATGCTCAGGGTGTTTTGGTTTGAATCCTCTTTGTTAAAATCCTTTCAGTGCTGCAGTGAAGCTGCAGTTTACCCACGGATTTACTGTGCAGTATGTGTTCATATTGTGTCTAAAAGTAGGCGTTAATAGCTGCCATAACAAATATAGACAAAAGCAAAGCATAGAGATATAGGGTGGCCATCTGTCTGGTTTTAGGTTCGACAGTCTGGTTTTGAAATATCACTGCTATATAGCCAGTGGTATATAAATAACTCAATTAAAGTATAGGCTGTGTTTAAATGAATATTATGCATCATTTTGAACACATTATTACCAATATAGACTGATTTTTATTCCTAACAAGACATTGAGGTTTCGTTTGTGAATTATTCAGTGTCTTTGGACAAACTGCTAATGATCCATTAATAGGGACAGTCTATTGTTTCTGGTCGAATAAGCCACTTTGAATCTTCAGAAGAGATCTTCCCCCATTATTTCATATATTCTATATGGATCTTATATATCACTCTATACTCAACGCATAACATTATTTATGCAATTGTAACAGTGCATGCATTCATCTCTTATAATACAGAGCTTGTATATCTAAATGCCCGATGAAGCAACTACTGTGTTGCAGTGCAAAGATGCTGAAACCAGTCATATTTAGTTGGTTATGGACCTGTATATCTTTAGAAAATGCAAATGACCTCCCTTTAGTCATCCAAAAAGTTGGTTACTTCTTTAATAGGATTAAAGTGATCGTTCATCCAAAAATTACAATTCTGTGATCAATTACCCTCAGTTTGTTCCAAACTAATGTCTTTCTTATGAAAATAAAAATACATGCTACTGTACAGAAGAATGTTGATAGCCGTTAGCCATTGAATTTTTTCTACCATGTCAATGTTGGATGTTTCAAACATTCTTCAAAATATCTTCTTTTGCGCTGAAGAGGAAAAACAAGAAACTTTGAAGGTATTTGAAACACTTGAGGGAGTAGCCTAAATTTACATTTTTTTTATATGTAAACTATTCCTTTAATGGGAACATCTGACGGAACAACATAAATGTGATTAAATAATGACTTGATTTATTTTTTGCTTTAATCACTCCACATAACCCAATAAGTGACATACGTCGAGATGTCAAGTCCATTTCTTGACATCCGCATAAAAATATCGCTTGCGTAGTGGCCTGTGCAAACGAGGCAGCGCAGAGAGGTTTTTTTTTTTTTACGCAAAATTCATTTATTTCATTGGTCCGTCACGGTACAGCGCCGCGAATGTTCTTCATCCCGATTGGCCCAAACGACTGTCCATAACCGGGATCCAAACACAGCATTGGCCCACCTCCTGTCAACGTTTTTCCGTTTGTGTTTGTCAACGTTTCAGACTCTGCGCGATCTGATTGGCTGCTGTCAGTGGTTTGCTTGCAGCGGATTGGCTGAAGCCGTAACGCGGTCGACCCGCCTTGTTCTACCTGTCCCGCTATGAGAGGCTGAAGGCTCTTCCTGCTGTTTGGAGCAGACCCGCCCTGTTCCCCCCGCCCCACTGCCCGTGGATTCCCGTGTGCTGTGCTGCTGAGTGGTACAAGCCGGTTAGCATGCCACTCAAACGCGGATTCTGTTGCAAATAAATCCCGATCTTGAACAAGCAACGCCGTATATCTGTAATTGGAGCGAAGGCCTGGTTGCGCAGAAATATTGGCGCCGCGGAGGGAGCGGGTTGGTGGATAGAGGGGTGCGTGGCGGTGGGAAGTGCTTTCCTAACCAAATCCTCCAGAACATGGCGGAGCACCACACTGCCTCCGACTGCAAGCACAAAGCGAGCTCCAACGCCGGAGGTTCGGTCTCCGGGAACGGACGGCCCAACTCCCCGGCTGGATGCAGCGGAGGAGGCCTTTCCGGAGGACTGACGCAGCCGGCGGGATGGCAGTCTTTGCTGTCGTTCACCATTCTCTTTCTGGCCTGGTTGGCAGGGTTCAGCTCGCGACTTTTCGCAGTTATTCGCTTCGAGAGCATCATTCACGAGTTTGACCCTTGGTGAGTATCAAGGCGGGCGGGTTGTGGCGCATTTATCATCTGACGTTTGCGTGTGTAATGCGCGGTTTTTCTCGCCGTCAGTGAATTGTCAGTGCGGGATGCACAAAGCCGCTGCCGCGATCCTTCATTCATCCGATAGTAATTGTTTCAGGAAGCGTTTTGTCTCTTGCTTTGCGTCCATGCTTGACAATTTTGACACGTAACCGCATGGCAGCTGCCCTCCATTTTTAAAAAAAAATATATAATTATCCATAAACGAAATTGAGTGTGATAGTTCTTACTATATAGCAATGTGCTGTTTTAATACTAAAATATTTTCTAGTTAGTTATAATGCAAGGTTTCCTGAAAATCCAAATGAGGTAAATTATTAGAAAATTAAAACTTAAGTATTATTTCTTATATTTTTCTGCCTTTTTTAAAGCATTTATTTCTTAAAATGTGCTGTAATGCATTGTTGTTACTGCTGCTTATTGTAAAATCAGTGTGACTAAGCTAATAACATAATTAGTCCTAGCAAGTATTCAGTTATTCCTCATTATTTATTACTGGTCTACTAGTCAGGAGGACAGTGACTTTGTAAGTGGAATACACACTACTCTAGTGAGTAGTCATTTAGTTCTGGGAAACCTGGAACAGGAAATAACTGTTCGAGAAGTCGCAATTATATTACAAATAAGTACTTGTTTGTGTTTAGTAAGTGTTAACACTGAAATCAGCACTAATCAGAAATTATATCTTAAACGTATTCAATGAAAAATTTGCTGTAACTGTAGATAGTGGCTTTTTACTATGACAAAAAGATCACTTTTTATTGGATCAGACATTTAATATGGATTTCTGTTTGTTTATATTGCTTTTTGTTAGAAACTAACACCATTTATCTCCAATATATATTATTTACATACTCCATTAGCTGCTAGTTACTTGGATATTAACTAATTCCAGTGGTAGTGTCTACAGTTACTTATGACTAATTTAGTAGTTTCTGTTAACAATAAGTACTTGTTCCTTATGATCATTAGTAATTGGTAAAACAAATTTGGTACAGTACTAGTCACAAATGATAGTTGATACCCTAATACACCACTCTAGTTCCCAGCACCAAATTTACACCAAGTACTGGTATCTAATGAGTAATAATGAATGGTGAAAATGAAAAGGTGTTACTTATTGTTGCATTACAGATTCCTAATATGAATTGTGGTCGGTCACTGTTTCTTATTGTTAATTGCTAGTAAGCCATTAATGATTAAAAGTCGAATAACATAGTTAATCCAAGTTTTAATTCAGTTATTGGCTTTTACAAATTCATTATTAATTTCCTTGGCTACTAGTTATTATGATAGACACTTATAAGTGGTCCACACCAAAAGTGACCATCTGAAGTGGGAACTAAAACTAAACAAGGAACTTGTAACTATTTATGTAGTTGGTAACTGCTTATAATTAGTAAATGGTCAAACTTGAATTGGCAGGACAATAATTACAATAGTTACCTCAGGACTATATAATATATAATGGAACAGTCATTAAAAAAAATCTTTGGGAACAAAACCGTATTAGTCAAGTTTTAAGATGACTTGCTGTACTGTAACATCATGTCCTGGTACTTGTAATTTGTGCAGTTGGGGATTATTCATAAAAAGAAAAATCTCTGTTTCATAACACTGTCAGATTTGCAGATAAGTGTAATTCTCTTGATCCACCGAGCTGTCACATTCAAGCTTTTAACTTCTGCTTTAGGACTAATGGTGTATTTTTAGCGCTAAAATGTTTAATCCATTCATGAATCATAAGGTTTGAATTAAACCCCTTGTGCAGTAATTACATCCAATCGAGACTCAAAAGCATTTACTTCCCTTTCTTCAACGTTTAGCTTCGCTGTCTAGCGTTTCCTTATGTCCTCAGTTAAGAGCAGCAGTCGCACCTGTTTATGACACTGTTATATAAAGTCTCAAGGTGGTAAACGAGAGTGGATTAATTTAGGTCAAATTCAAAATCGGGAACTTTATGGTCATGCATCTCACCATGCCTGATTCCTTAAACACAATAATTCTATAACCATTGCAGTTCAACAGTTTTGCTCCAAGAGAATAACAGCGGGAACATGCTTTCACGGTATGGTCCCAATCTTCAGATTTACAATCATAATGGCTGATGTTGAGGGTCATGGTGCTCTGCATTCATTAGTCTGAATGGGAGATCAAACAGTGTTATCTGTGTGCTTAAACAAACCCTTAACCTGCCTTCTAGGCTAAAATTAATGGTATTCAGCAGAAGTACATCTTCATGCAAAGCAGGAGAACATACTGTAGGTTTATGGGTTGTTTGCACTTGCAGTCCTGGTTTTCTTTCATTGCTGTAACTCTGAATCATCTTTTTAGTAGTAATGCAATGAATTTTCATAACTGAAATGGTAAAATAAATATATATATTTAGTTTTTGGCAAAATATTTGATGTTTTGTGAGTGCTTCTGTGATGATGCATTTGACTCTGGTGCTGTCTGTTGCTTTCACACAATGTGGATAAGTAGCAACTACAGGTACGCGTGTCAGCAGTGTGGGCACACTTAACTGTGACCAAAAATGCTCCTGGAATAGAAATACTTCAAATTTGTTTGGCTGAAATATTGAAAGTTGGCGTGTTCGCAATGAACGGTTCTGCAAATGGTTATGTCACTTGGAAACAACATCAGGAAAAAAAGTTACCCTGAAGCAATTGCAAAACTTCAGTTTTTTTGCCCAAATGACATCTTTCCGTGTTTCTGTTAAATACCTGTTTCAGTGCGTCACTAGTGGTTACTAAGTTTGTGGCATGAATTGTTGTCAAAAAAAAATCTGTCTGTCTGCCCATCTCTCTCTGTCTGTTTGTCAGCCTGACTGTCTGTCTATGTCCGCCTGTCTCTGTCTGTCTGTCTATGTCCGCCCATGTCTGTCTATGTCCGCATCTATCCATCTATCCATCTATCTATCACAGTACAGTACTATGCAATGCAATACAATAGAATACAATTCTGCTTTTGGTTAGTATCGATACTGGCTTTGCTCTCTCGCACACTCTCTTCTCACCAGAAGGTAGATGAATAATTAATAACAATATTAAGATTTTTTTGGAACACTTTTGCTTTAATCAGTAAATAAGATGAGATTGCACTTTTTTTTTTTTTCTTTTTTTTTTTTGGTAATTCATTGCTTTTTAGACTTAAGCTAAAACTGCTGACACCTGGTATAATACAAGACTTAAAACATTGCATGGTTTTAGTTTACTAATTTACTTAATTTGCATACTTTTTAATGTTGTGGAATTTGTTCCTCACAGCATTGAAAATGTTTCGGATATCGATATTTTAAGGTATCGTATCGAAGTTGGAAATTCCAGTATCGTGACCACGCTAGTACAAATACACAATTTCTGATTTTGTAAAATTAGAAAGATAAGGATTTTTGTTCAGTATTTCTGTGGCAAATGTGCCAAGATTTGAATTTTAATGTAGATTATTATTACTAGTTTTTAATAAATTCAATGCAACCTGATAAGCTTTTTGGTTGTTTGCATTTTATTTTGTATTACACTGATTTGTGTTTAATACTATAGAGTTCGATGGTCATATTCGAGCCGTCACTGTACTTTATCGATCTAGCAACATCTAATCTGATTGACTGAATTGATGCAACTTCCTGTAGTACAGGCACATAATTGATTGGTTTTCAAGGAGCCTGGGTGATGAAATGAATGCTTTTGGCTTGAGATGTTAACTAGGCCTGTCAAAATTATGAATTTAGAGCTAGCAATTAATTGCTATATATGTATTACTTGGGAACCGTTAAATGGGTATCCACTTTCATTAAGTTCCACTTAAATTTATTTAAAATTGGAAATGCACACTGCGCTTATCATGGTTATCTAATAAAATGAGGAGTAAGTCAAATGCATACAATCAGATGATTGAGAAATCCATGCATCAAGCTTAATATTCGCTATATTTAACAGACCAGAGTTGGTGAATTTATATGATAATATTTAGTTTTGATTGAGGACCTTGGTAGCATGTTAACTTGATATCCATGAGCAGATCTAATTTCTCTTTGCGGTCTGTTACTGTGGCACATAAACGCATAACAATCTGTGCTTGGTTTCTTTATATGTTGGCGAGACAGCATATTTGTGTAGGATGTCAGTTTTACAGTTGGCCTAAATCAGTTGGATGCTGCAGTCCAGTAGGAACGCCTACTAGCAAACAACAGCACAGAGACTTGAAAGCCTCCAGCCGTTTAATATTTAAAAGTGTGAACACCTCTATCGATATGCATGTTTGAAAAAATGCCTCTTGTTAGCACCGGGTTGAGTTGGCTATCTAGAGTGGAGACTAAAATGGACTGCACCACTTGCATGAGTAGATTTAATTAGCAAAACGGGGCATTGCTGTTTGCTAATGGCTTTTCAGAATTTTATTGGGATAGTTTTCTAAACCATTTACATATAATGGCTCAGCCAACCATGCCCGTGTCATTAGCCCATTTCCATTCGGCACATTCATAAAACACAACCCCATCCCCTGAAATGGCGTCATTTATTCAGCATGATGCTACTTTGTTTCTTGTGATGCTATTGCACACTTGGGTGATCTGTTAAAGCTGAAGTGTTTTTTTTTTTTTTGTTTTGTTTTTTAAATTATTTATAATTAATTAATTTATTAAAATTTTTTTTTTTAATTGTCCTTGCTTGTTTGAGTACCTTAAAATAGTTCGTCTAAAAATAATAATAGTAATTTACTCACCCTTGACTTGTTCTAAACCAGTTTGAACAAAAGATATTTTGAAGAATGTTGATGGGGAGGACAAACAGCCATTGACTTGCATAGTTTCTGCTTTTTTTCTAACATTATTCAGAATATGTTGCATTTTTTGTTCAACAGAAATGAAATTTCTAAAACTTTGGAACCACTTTAATAGTGAGGAAAATGTCATTTTATCAAAAGGAATTGTTACCGGCTCACGTTTTGAGCAAGGCTACTTTAGGAATTATCTTCAATTATTAAAAATATTGTCTAAGGCCATGAGTTGTCATTTAAACGTATATTTTTCTCTCCGTTGTTGCCTTCTGTCCACACTTAGACACCATTAGTAAACGGAAATGTATATTTTTGAAGACCCCACCCAAAGTGGCGTATTTGTGCCGCAGTGTGGATGGTAAAAATGGAGGCTTTCGAAAACGTTAACACATTTTAGTCATGTGACAGCATTTTCAGTCGTTTTAGTGTGGATGAGGGCAAGAATTGATAACGGGGCAAGAAATGAACCTTTTTGCTTGGTAGCACTGGTGCTCCTAACTTCAAGTTTTATATTAACAGATTTATTGTATTTGAAATCAACACTAATCAAAACTAACACACAAAATCTGCATGCGCTTGTAACTTTAGTTGGTTTCTAAAACAAAATCTGTCAGTGTTATTTTCATTCTCATGTATCAGGCCTTTATGTTTTCGTGGCTGTAGCTCCCTGTCATCTGAAGGAAGACATTGACTGAGTGATTGACAGCTGATATTTACCAATCCATTTGCGTCCAGTTCAAGAGCAATGGGCCCAGCATTACGGGATTTGTTTACTGCAGCAAGTTGGCATGACAACTGTTTTAAACCATTCCTGAGCGCTGTTTGGTGCTTTTAGGTGCAAAGATAGATTCTGTGTGAATGTCTCCTAAATCTACGCATGTGGTGAACATTTTGCAGTGAAAACGTGTCTCACGGCTACAATTTTATGCACTCAGACAAATGCTCCCAAATATATTTTGAGGTTGCATATCTATAGTTTTGGGCAAATAAGCGACCAAAATGGTCTCAATTTCGAGCCCTGTATAATGAGTGTTTTAGATAAATGCCTTTTTCAAATTGATCTGGATTAATGTAGACTAAGTTAAAATATACTGAGCCTTGACTTCAACCAAGCAGCAATAAGGTGAATCGCAAAATTACAAACTGATTTGAAGCTGCGAAACTCCACTTAATGTCTTTAATGAGGGCAAGAACTACAATCGAAGAAAGCTATGAAAGGAAGAAAACCGAAATAATGGATACGTTTGATTTATCTATAGAGCAAATGTGTTTCAAGGTCATGGCAAAATATGCACATTTATACAAATAAGAAGTGTGTTTTGAGAGCATGGAAAGATTTAGTAATTAATGGAGCTGTCGACGAAGCTAAAGATATTTCGATGTGCTTTGCTGCTATTCTTATTGGTGGGATTGTTCAGTAGAGCATCATTTCTCGTTCCTGGAGGACCACCAACACTGCATTTTTCAGATGTCACACCCATTACAGGCCTTTCAGTCTCTGCTAATGAGCTGATGATCTTAATCAGGTGTGTTGGGAAATGTGCAGAGCTGGTGGTCCTCCAGGAATGTGGTTGAGAAACACTGCTGTAGAGCATCATGGGAAAAAAATTCACTATTAAAGTATTGTTTTAAAAAAAGGTTGATTTGTAATGTGAACAAACGAGTTCAACAGAAGCATATACAATCGATTAGCGACTTCAGAGCTCACAACTGCTCTCCCTTTAGAGGTTTATCATTTATTCAAAATAAATGGATAAAAATGATCTCTCATTGGAGAAAAGGAATGGTGTTCTTACCTCTGACACCCGACTGTTGAACTCTATTGCATACAATATTGAGGCAGTGCTCTATTTGACTGACCAGTGACGAATGTAACTGAAATCTGGGCCTTTTTATTTAAGTAATGTTTATTTAGTTTAGTTTATGTAATATAATAGCTATAAATATGTGTGAATAGGTCTGCACATTTGTCTTCTGCTCTGAATGAAAGATGGGTTTTTTAGCTTCTGTTGCGAGTCTGATTGCGTAATTCCCGTCAATCCTTTTTAGTCCTATTTTTCAGTGCCTTATTGTGCCGTTGGAGAGCATTCAAATCGTCTGTGATGTAACTGACTGATTGCATTTTTAAGAATTAAATCCATTTGTTTGTGCCTCTTATTTAGCTCGATTCTTGTGATTCACAGTGTTTACCTTTTGTTTGCCCATGTTCTCTCGAGTATGCCATTGACACCACTCAAGCTATTGTGTGCTGTCTTTCAGTAATCTACTTTGACATGCAGGAGGGGTTTTTCTTTTTTTTGCTGGCAGCCGTGCATTGGCTCCGATTGATTTTCCAGCTCTGTTAGTCATATGCATGTTGAGAAGCTTTTAACTGTGAGAGCGAGTGCTCATTGTAAGAGGTTGGGATGCTGGTCTTTCTGGGTTATTGGTTTCCTGGGCACAGATCGGGCTTACACTTGGATTTCAGTCTGCTAACACTTGCCAGTGATTCAGCATGTTCAGATATGGGTATTTTTAAAGGTGCTATAGAATGCTTTCATACATGGTTCCTTTAAATTGTTCTCTGATATCTACATTGAAGGTATGTGGCTTGGGAAAGTGCAAAGAATGAAAGCTCTGTTTTTACCTTATTTGGAAGAGTCGTGAATATTAATGAGCTCTGCTCTCAGCTTATTTCTGTTCACACAGCGGGATGTACCCTGAAATCTACATGTACAAAATAGTCATACTTCAGTTGTCAAATGTTTCAATAAACTGTGTAGAGCCTTGTCAATTGTTTCACATTAGGAGCGAGCGAGTCAGCTATCTGTACAGAGTTATGGCGTCTGCTCCCCCAATAAAGCTCCTAAGTTATGGATTTTGAATAAAATCAAAGTCCCTTTTAAGGCACGGCATTTCACTCGGCGGCCATATTTGTAACGCCTCTTGGGCAGTATGCTCAGGCATTCTGTTTGAATGGGGAAACATACAATTCTCCAAAATTGCTTTCCAAGCTTGTGATTAAATTTCATATTAGAAATCACCAATAAAATTAAACAACAACTGTCTGTTTGGTTTCATTTCTAATCGTTCGAATCACACAAAATCTGCAGAAACTCACATCTGGTATGAGTCCATCCTTAGTCTATATCGATCAATGATTGGCTCCTGTACTAGTAGGCGGGGATTCATTCGACATATTGACCGTTACACATTTTCCCATTCAAAACTATACGAGTGACTTGTCTTGTGTATTCTGTAGTCTTTGAAAAAAATGTATGGCTAGGACAATAAATCGATGCATTGTGAATTGATTCTGCATAGTTTCTGAAGGCCATCTGCTGTTAAAAACTAAGTTCAAAATCTGTTCCAAAGAAAATGACAACTCATTCTAAGAATCTATCCATTAATTGATTTATCCCAGCCCCTATAATGAAATATTGGCTAAATTATTATAAATTAACAAAGTATTGACAGAATTGTTTAGAGTTGTATTTCGTGGGTTTAATGTATCTGAAAACACAGGCAAGAATTAATATCAAGCTTTGTGTAAACGGATGAGTTTTATGAAGCTTTTAATGATGGCCTTTTACTTTGTAAAATCACAGTAAGAGCTGAGTGATAGGAAAGTATGCGTAAACATTCAATAAACAGTGATTCAACAGTGTACATATGCCTGTTGCCTCATTACAGACATGCATACAGTTAAAGTCAGAATTATTAGCCCCCCCTGTATATTTTTTGCCCCGTCAGTTTGTTAATTGGAAAGGTGTGTTTTTTTTTTTTTTTTTTTTTTTTTTTTTTTTTTCTTCCTTCCCTACACATTTCTAAACATAATAGTTTTAATAACTAATTTCTAATAATTTGTTTTATCTTTGCCATGATGACAGTACATAATATTTTACTAGATATTTTAAGATCCTAGTATTAAGCTTAAAGTGCAATTTAACGCGTTAACTGGGGAAATATTTGAAAAAGAAACCAACAAATTCACAGGAGGGTGAATAATTTTGACTTCAACTGTACGTGTAAAATAGCCTTGGTTGCTGACATGGCATTAAATTAAAACAAACAAAAATCAACTGTACGTGTATGTTGCCTCATTACAAAAGTAATTTCACAACATACACGTTAAGCAGACATAATGCCTCTTCGGGATGGTGCAGATTTTCATTGCATGTCAGGTATAAGTAAACGGCTTGTAATGTGCTTGTAAAAATGGCTACATTGGACATTTACATGCTGATGAAATTTGATGCTACTAGCAGTTACGCAGGTCATGTGGATTTGTGATTGCTGGTTTCAAACATGAAGTAGAGCTGTATGTTTTTTTCATTAAAGATTGCAATCTTTGTAAATACCTTTTATTAAACCTTTGTGAAATATGATCACAGCAGGCATTCAGATCTGCAATTGCTGGCCCAGAGTTAACCATTTGCATCTTTAGTAGCAGCTGGGTGATGAACAATAACATATTGAATTTTTAACAGCAATAAGCTCTGGGGATTCTTACTCTATGGATTAATCTAGCAGTCTATTAGCCAGTCAGTGAATGTCGCTAATAAATCTATGTTCTGCGAGTTTATGGGAATTAATGATGCAGTTTTATCCTGTACACTAAACACAAAAGGTTTTCAGCGTCTGTCGTTTTTGCTATTTGAGAGCGTGTACACAAAATTAATCTGTAGTGCTTTTCACTTGAGAAAAACTGCTGTTAAATACATGTTGAAAATAAAATGTCTTCATGACACCACTTCAAAATAAAAGCCTGGTTTAATGTTAAGAAATTATGTAACTTTTGTACACAAAAAAAAAAAAAATCTGTTAAGTAACAGTTTCCATATTTTGTGATTCACAAGTGTTTTCCGTTCATTTACGGTTGTGAATTGCATTATGGCACCTTGATCTCTGCTCTGTTGACTTTTGATGTTGACAATTCAACTCTACAGTTTAATAAATTGACTTTTATTGAGATTTTAGTAGTTTAAAATATTATATAGAGAAATAAGTCTGTAAAATAACAAAATGTACTGCCAGTTTATTACAAGGTTTTTGTATCATAATCTACTACTCAAACCCAGACAATATATCACTTTAAACTATTAGAAATGTTAATAAAAGTCACTTTTTCATACTTTTCAAAGTTAAAAGCTGTTGAAAGAAAGCTCAAGGACCCCTTTTTTTGTTCTTAAGGTCTTAATGTGTAAAACACCTTTTCCCCATTAATGGTGATGAATATTGTGTGTTGCAAACTTGCAACTAATCACCTGGGGGAAAAAAATAATAGTTTAGGTGTAAACACTCATGACTACAGTTATCAAAAAGTAACTTAAAATATAACCTGCCATTTCAGATGAATCCATTATTAACCTTTCATTATCAATAGGTGGTTATAAGTAACTATTAAAAACGTGCATCAAAATATTTAAAGATATTCGTTCAAAATGCAGATTCATCCAGATGAATTTACAATCTGTTCTTGTTGTGTGTGTATTTAGTGGGTATGAAAAGTATTCAGACTCACTTAAATTGTTTACTGTTATATTGCAGCCCCCCCCCCCCATTAATGTACACACAGCACCCCATATTGACAGAAAAACTCAGAATAGTTGACATTTTTACTGATTTATTATTGCAGAAAAACTGAAATATCACATGGTCCTAAATATTCAGAATCTTTGCTCAGTATTTAGTAGAAGCACCCTTTTGATCTAATATGGCCACGAGTCTTTTTGGGAAAGAGAAAAAGGTTTTCACACCTGGATTTAGGGGTTCCTCTGCCATTCCTCCTTGCAGGTCCTCTCCAGTTCTGTCAGGTTGGATGGTAAATGTTGGTGGACAAACATTTTTAGGTCACTTCAGAGATGCTCAATTGTGTTTAAGTCAGGGCTCTGGCTGGGCCATTCAAGAACAGTCACGGAGTACAATCTCTGTCTTATAAATTAGCATTGTGGAAAAAAGTTTAGAAGGAAAAAGACTATTCTCAATTTATGCTCAGTTGTGCAGCTTTACACAAAGGAAAGATTCTTCATCCTGTTTCTATAAAAATAACACAATCTAATTGGTCTGACTACTGACTGAGAATCATAAGTGTTTGGAAATTGCACCAACTCCAAGAACACAGCACTTTCAAATGCTTTGTTCAAACAGCAACCCCCACCCCCCCTCATTTCCACCCTGAGGCTTCATTGATTTGAGAGCTCAAATGAGTAATTGTTTCATGTCCAGATAATTTCAGTGCAACACACACAGACTGTGGTTCTCTGGGTGTCTCATTTAGATCCAGCACACTGCCCCGAGCCTGCTCTGTCCTTTCTCATTTTTTGGATGCTAAAGTGTTGCGTTTCCTCTTCTGCTTTCCCACTCTTAATTCCTCCAGTGTATTCTCAGTCTATCGTTTTCTCCCTCCTGCTTCGGCTTGTGCTCTTCTTTCAACCTCTAAGGCGAATAACAAAGCCTGCTATTAGGGCTGGAATCAAAGTGGAAATGTGTCAGCTGGTAGATATGTCTTTTTATTTTTTTATAGGCTGTATAGGCATACTTTTTGCTGCCATCAGTGGGCGGAACCATTTTTGGTATTTACGTGCAACAAAAAAATCGGAGTATGCGAAAATAGAGAGGAGGAATTGAACAGTCAGGATGAAGAGAAGTCAGCTTTTTGCATCACAAGCATATATTTGCATACAATTTATTTATTTTTCTTTATTTTATAATTTTTTTTTTTTACACTGGCTCATTAAAATCTAATTTAAATTTATTGTTTGATAGGGCTGAACAGATTGAGCATCAATATCGCAATGTGTGTATCCGCAATAGTCACATCGCTGCATTAGATTATTTATTAAATATTATATATATATATATATAATACAATAACGTTATTTATATAATGTTGACCATGTTCTTGTACATTTGACTTGTTAAATGTTTGTTTGAATACTCGGTCTTCACAGAAATAACCATAGTGATGTTTATTTCACTCCTATTTTTGCTCTGCCATTGTAATGCATTTTATTTAAAGCCGATCACCCCAGACGAACTAAATTAATGAAATCTTTCCAAATAGAGCTGTTCAAATCATCTGTTAAAAATTATATTTATATCGCAATGTATATCGCAGCAAAACGCAAAATATCGCAATGTCCGGTTTTTCCTATATCGTGCAGCCCTAGTTTGTGATGTTTAAATTAGTTGTGAATGCATCTTGATGTACCTGTACGATCATATTTCTTCCCTATAATATTACATGTATTAATGTTGTCACGATACTGTAATTTTGGTACCAGTTGGTATTGAAATTTAAAAAAAGGTAAATTTCTTTGTGGAGTGTTTCAAAGTCAAGTTTTCAAAGTTGATCAGCTGGTCTGTGAGCTGTTATGTGAGTGATCTGCTGATGGATCGGCTGATCTTCGCCTCTTTAAAATGCTCCAGTGTCCCTGTGTTTGCACTCGGTGAAGAGCGGTAATCGGTTTTTGTTTTTGTTTCAGTACCGTTTGGTACTGAAATTCCAGTATCGTGACAATACTAACATGTATTTAAATGATTTAAAAACATTTATACAATGCTAAAATGAATTTCTTCATTAATCCATTTGTTTCATAGAATGTATTCAATTAATATTGAATAAATTATCGTGAGTGCTGCAATATTAGTATTTAAAATATAAAAAATGTAGATATTGCACATATACATGTATATGCAAGTATATGCATTATACATGTATAATGCATATACTTGCATGCACACATACATACACAATACAAAAATCTATATTGAGGTAGGGTATATTGGAAAGATATTGTCTTTTTTTTTCTCTTCATCTCTTGTGAAATAAAATAAATCACACTGTGAAATGAGTTTGATCCTATTGCCCACATGCAACTCGCACATTCTGTTTGCACAACAGAAATAGCAGCAGCTCAAAGCTCATATTGCTGATTTACCTCCCACCCCCCATTTTCCTCAATTTATTTATTTTTTCCCCCCTCTTATCTCAGCTTTCTCCGTCCATATGGCATTATCCATCTACCCTTGTGTTAATTGAGCTTTCATCCTGGATCTCCCTGACTGGGCCTGCATTGTCTGTGACGGGCATTCAGATCTGAAGAAGCATTTGAGTGCCACTTATCTCTGAGCCGCTCTCTTGTATATCTGAATGAGTTTCTACTTTTATTGGAGGATATGAGGAGAATTCTAATGTTTCAGGGACCACGGGGCCCTTGTTGCCCACAGCTGGCCTTGAATATAAGTCATTGTATTAATTAGTCTCAAAAAGGACCAGAGGAGGCCAAGAACGGGTCATATTTTGACTGTGCTTACTGTAACCTTCTGAAGAATAGTTGGGAGCCATGTTTTAATGAGTTTGCTTTAAAATGGCACCAGTTGTTGCAAGGCACCTTTAGCTTTCTGGTTTGCATCCTTGATGCCGCTGTAGTTTGATATCTGTTTGTGGCCTGTGTATTTTGTGTCTGTTTGCCAGCTCATTAATATTACTACTTCCTGTTCAGCTGATAGGAGCGTCCCGCCATCTTTAACATTTGAGTGTTCGGCTGCCTAGTGGACCAGAGTTGTTAGGTCTTGTTGACATTTGCATCATTTGCCTTTGAATAGTCACATCATAGTCTGGTGTAAGTGTGGATTATATAAAAGTTTGTTTCTTTGCCGTGGAATATAAAAAAGCTTGTTGTTTCTTTGCTGTGGAATATAAACACTTACTTTAATGCTCTCAATTTCAAGTTTACTTCTTTCTCATTCACATCGCTGCTAAATTTGCTCTCGCCGACCTGCCAACAACGTCATTCGCTCCAATCACCCTGTCATTGGCACTCTGACAATCGAATTATTAATTGTGGGTAATGTAAAAGCTTGTCGTTTTTTTGCCGTGAAATATAAGAATTTAATGTAATGATCTCAATTTCAAGTTGTTTTTCAATTCCAAGAACGCAGAGAATGGACTCGCGTTCTTGTTTGGTTACCTCGGAAGAAAAAGCTCTGGAGACCGCAAGAACACAGAACGTGTCCTCTGAGAAGTGAGATGCTGCGTTCTTCCAGATGGTCACATGACTTTCACGTTTTTTTTTTATGGAAAATAATTTAAACATTACAGCATTCATATGACAATTTATTGTTTCCCCCCTTTTCAATATATAACATGCACAAAAACCTTACAAATATACTTTGCACAATACATATAAACATATTTTAAGACTAATCTCAGCAAATAAACACCCTTAATGTGTTTATGCCTTTATTAAGATATTTATGCTAATATTTACTTTCACTGTCTCATTTAGGAAAACTCCTGAGATAAATAAGTTATATCTCTGAACTTTAATAATCTATATAAAAGGCTGCGCCTCCCACCTCCTTTATTCAGCCGCAATGACTTTATGAGTGAGTTTTGGGCTCAAGTGTGCATCCTTTATCAAGAACACATCCGGGAACTTGCATGAGAACACAAGGACTCTATTTATAGTTTATATCGTTTGTCCATAAGGATATATCAATTCAAAAAGAGACTTTTAAACCAATTCATTGTTTAAACAATCTATTTTTTTAAACAAAATCTTTAAAGTTATTATAGTTTATTTAAATTTATTCATGCAGACAAAAATATGATGCAGAAAAAAAGGCAACATCTTTGTGCTGGAGTTGCTGTACATTTTGTCAGACAAGTATAAATCTGAACTATTTGGCCAGCAGAAACGCACTTTATCCTTAACTGGTATATATCGCCCACTCTTAAATGGAAGTAAGGCTTTAGTTTCTTGTTTGCTTTAGCTGGGCTAGTTGGGTCTGTAGCCTTCACCCACTCAAGTTTCATTCATGCAGTGTCTCTGCTTGATGTCAAAGGGGAGCAGTTAACATGGGTCCAATTGACATGATTACGAAGGCAGTTCTGTTTTATTTTTTATTGCTTTTATACATAAGTCTCACACCTTTGCTTATTGAAATCCACATGAGGTCTCTTGCAATTTAATGTACCACCATGCCTATTTCTTTATGATAGTTCAAAGCTGATGGATTTTCATCGCTCAAAGTGCAAAGTTGTTGTTTTTCATGGCAAGAAATGCTATAAAGTCTATTATAATATATGTAAAAAAACATTCCTAAGAGGTTTGTTTTTGAGTAACTTAGAAACTTTATATGCATTTACACTTCTACTTTTGGTCAATATGAGATTGAAAACATCTTTTATGAAGTGTGTTTTGCATGCATAAAACTTGCCAAACAACCAAACGATGCTGATCTAAATGTGCTTGTTGTATGTGCTGCATGTGATGGTATTTTATCACTTGAGAACAGGTTAAGAGCTTATAAAATGTTTAAAGGAGTCAGAATCACATCAGGAATTCCTCTGTTATGATCAAATGATTACCTGGAGATGCATCTCTTATGCCCGTGTTGAACTATAATAGGAAACATATGAACTTTGCTTGATTGTTCTCTACTGTTTTTGGTTTGTTGATGCCTTTGTTCCATGTTGAGTTTGTTGTAAGTTGATGAACCCTGGCCAGGAGACTCGTTTCAAGCAGAATATTGAGATTATTCTTTATTGAGATGTGTTTGTTGTTCTGCAGTCAAACAGCATCTTCAAGAAGTCCACATGAGTCCGCAAGAGTCTCTTACAGCAACAAGAGTCTAGTAAGTCTAATTTGGACAGAATCGTCCAGTCTATTTTATGTTTAGGAGACGGCAGTGGCTAAAGGTGGAGACAGAAAACGGGCATGACCAGCTTTAGTTCATCTTGTTTCAGGGTCCTGAATAGATCCTGAGGTTTCACCTGTCCTGACCTTCTTGAAAGCATCACCTACAGACAAAGGCACAGTCGTTGGGACCCTTTAGCATTTGCATAACTTTGGTATCTGCCAATGCTTAGCAAGCAAAAGGTTTAATGTCTCTCACACCCTGAGTTTTAAATGAAATTATATAATCAAGAAAACAAAAAATATAACTTTTCACTTTTATTTTTTATTTTTTGGAACTAGATGATTATATACGTTTATATTTCAAACATTAATTTCACACATTATTTCAACACATTAATGTTAAAGGTTCTGATTAAAAAGGCTGAATTGGTTCACAAATCGTTCAAGAAGGCTCTCGGGTTCACTTATAAGTTTGTTTTTTACAAATATTGTATTAGAAGAAAGTAGGTCATACGAGTACTTTTTTTCATATTTAAGTGAACTGTTTATTTAATACCTGGTGTAAACAAGTCCTCTGTAAGTGTAAGCTTTTTGATTGACAGTAGTTGTGAATTTAATAAATATCTGTGCTAGATAATAATCATTGATGATTAAGTATAGATGTGGAATCATTAGCGTTTTTTGGAGAAGGCTAGTTCCTGGATAAAAAAAGCAATGTGTGTCTGGTTAATGAAATGTAAGATTCCAAGTAACACTGATTGCCTAATTATTGCAGATGGAGGTTTTCTAATCTGTCATCACACAGCGATATGCTAAATAGTAATCACTATGGTTTTTCGTCCCTCTTGGGTAAAGTTATTTGCTCTGTGTGTGTGATGCACAATACGACGCGGGCGACTTTGTGTGCCGAAACGGAATGGGTTTAATTAGGATGTGCTCACTTAACTGAGCTGCTTCGCATTCACAACACAAGCTTTACCCCTTGCCAATTACAGGCCCTCAAAGTTATTCCAAGAGCGTCGCTTTGATGTGCTTGTGTCAGGCGGGACGAACTCCTTGTCCTCATCCGGAAAACCTTCCGTATCGTTCCTCAAGGTTAATCAGTTCTTTTATGTTGGATTAAATCTCCAGGAAACGAACACAAAGCAAGTGAGATGTGAATTTGGCATTTGCTGTTTGGTTTTCCTCCTCCCATCGGCGATTAAAAAAGATTAAAGGTTTTTCACGATGAGGCTTGATCGATGCTTAAATCATTCAGACTGATTGCATTGACCAGACGTGCTTGACGTGTGAATCGGGATTTCTTAAAGCTTGTCAGGCGTTTCATGACTTTCTGAAGCCCAATTTCTGCTTTTAAAAAGAACAGTCACCAAATCGCTTACGGCTGACCGATCTGTTGATCCAGTCAGTTCGCTTATTAAATCTTTTCATCCTTTTTGTTGCTTTTATAGTTTGGGTCAGTGGCGGACTCATTGATGCAGAAGCATGTGCTTGAATCGCTTGCAAAATTTCTTATTGGTTCAATTATAAGCTTAAAGGGGTTGTTTGCCCAAAAATGAAAACTGACTCTGAATCAAAAAGATATTCTGAAGAATCTTGAGAACTGTTTGTCATCGACATCCATAATGGAAAAAAAGATACTATGGAATTCATAGAAGCTCGTTTCCAACTTTCTTTAGAATATCTTCTTTTGTGTTAAGAGAAGAAAAGAAATTCATTGAGGGATTTTCATTTTTGGGTGAACTATCCCTTTAAGACAGATGCCAAGGTTGACCCATGGTAACCTTTTGATTTGGCCCACCGTCCCATCTGAGAAGAGGGGGAGAATGACAAGTATTTATTTCTATAGATTTAACAGATATTGTAATTTCTGTAATTTAACTTGACATTTTGTTTGTTTTATTGTTAAGCTACAACAAAAGCTAACTGAAATTACATGTTGTAAATAAGTTTTTTGTTTATGTAAATGCTGTCTCTTGACAGATAGAGGACAACCCACAAGACATTGGCAACTTAACTAGTGTATACAGCATTAAACTCTAGGGCTGCATGATTCTGGCTAAAATGAGAATCACGGTTTTATTTTTTTAATTTTTTTTTTTTTTTTATTGCTTAAAATCCAGATCACGATTTTCTCACAATTCTGTAGATGTAAAATAAAGGTTAATATGAGTAGGCTATTATTATTGTTAATTCTGAAACATGAGGTAAAACAACAACCATAATATTAGGCTTATGTGTAGGTCTACTGTTGGTTAAAATACTAAATTTTGTATAGATGTGGAATGGTGGACTTGAACAGACTTTAAATATGTCTTGGTTGGTAATTCACAGTAAAGTGATGACATCAGAATACAACCATGCATAATTCTGAAGTTGAATTACTATGTTTGAGACATATGCTTGCCATTTGTCATTGTCAACATTATTAGATTATTGTTTTTCACTGCTAAAATGACACATTTGTCATTATCAGATTCCCTCTTGCGTTATATTCAACATTATATAGGCTAGAGTAGTTATACTGACACTGTTACACATTTATTTTCATGCACAACACTTTGTGTTCGCTATGAAAGAAAAAAAAAAACATTTTAAATGCTTGTCGTAATCATAACTTTACAATGTGATATGATCATTTAAATGATGTGCATGCTTTTGGTTTCACTGTCACTGCCGAGTGTGGTACATTCAAATCATACTTCCTGCTCGGCTTCCAAACGATCACTCTGTGCAACAAACTGAACGTTATTTACAACTTTATTACCTGTTATTCTCAGACTATGCAGGTTTTGTTCACTATATCATTCGCGGGCATCCTCTCAGTAGTAAACAAACAGCTCACGTGTGATTTTCGCGGGCGCGAATACATCATTCCATTAAGACAGAAATTACATTTTTGGGTGAATTATACCTTATAAATGCAGTGTGACATTTTTAACACCATTTGGAGGTGTCCACGTTGCTGAGCAGCATATATAAAACAACATAAAGATTTGTGCGACCGTCTTTATGCTTCTGTCGAACTTGAAAATATACTGAATCGTAGAGATGCTGGATTAAGATTGCGTGGGGGGTCGAATCGAGATCGTGATCTTTTTTTTTTTAGATTAATCGTGCAGCCCTATTGAACTCCATTGTGTTATAACACAAATTGTTTGTTTTTATTGTAATAAATTCATTATAAGATGTAAAAAGATTTAATGCATTAGGTACTAGTGTTGTCACGATACTGGAATCCGATACCAATCGGTACTAAAATTTTAAAAACGGCTGTTTCCTGCTAACATTTAAGCGCTATTGAGTACGTTCTGCCATTGTGTTCACATGCTCAACAGAAATGACTGATTGGCCAAAATTTATCTTCGTCCCACAACCCTCCATCAAGTTTGGTTTTTGCCTGTTCATAAGAAAATGTTTGGGCACCTCTGCTTTAAGACTATCTAATGTGCTTTTATGTCCTCTGGGTACATTTTGGTCGTACTTGACAATGAGATTTCATTAGTTCACATGAGTCATTTTGAGTATGTTAACATTAGTTCTTATCAGCTCGGTTCCATTATATATCGTCAAACACAACTTTGATTTTAATGTTAAACTGCATGTGAAAATAAACCTTAAGGAAACGCTTTAGTAATATAATTAATGATTGGAACCAAATAGTGAAGTCTTTCATCAATCCATCAATCATTATTAGTCTCATTTTCACTAACATTGTAAACCATGACTAAAGAATTCAATCTGAAGGATTACAACTCTAGAAAATTTGATGTGTTGTGCTTCGTAAAGGTCAGATTTTATTTAAATTCATAACAATTTAAACGCATAATCAATTTATGCACATGACATTTGTAAATAATTATGTTTCTTGTGGACGGGGAAATAAAATGGCTGGATTGAGCTTGCAGTTTGTCCAAAATAAGTGTTACTGCTTCATTGATTGGTACGGGAGTGATTGTAATCTTGTCAAATCAAGCCAAATTGAGTTGTTTCGGGCCCTTGGTTTTTGGTTTGAAATCAGCCGTTAAAGAGTTTTGGTGCAAAGCCAAGTTTTTTTTTTTTTTTGGCCCAGAGCCTCTTTTTCTTTGTTGGGAACTCTGGATGCTTTCACAGTCCATTGATGACATGTCAGGCGTTGGACAATAATGGAAGTGTTTGCATAAGTGTCAGGCTATAATGAATATTTAACATATGTGCATCAATTTAAAATGTTTCACAGTGGTCCTTGGAGGACAAATATGTTATCAAAACCGGTTTAATTTTCACTGCAAATATTTTTGAGTAAAATTCTGTTTTGGTTTGTCATATTTAAGTCTTTTTAGCATTGCAGATCCTGCGATGTGACTGTTGCGTATGCACACATTGCGATATTGATGCTGAATTAATATATTGTGCAGCCCTAGTTTGAATTGCTTGGTTAATAATCTTTGTTTTATTTATTTAATTTTATTGTTGTTGTGGTGTTTTCTTTTTACGTTTCAGGTTAATTGTTTTTATCCTGAGTAACTTTTTTTTTTATTTTGTTTTTATTTTTTACTATTGTTACATGTATTTAAGAAAGTAAATGGGGAAAACCAAAATTCTGTGAGTTTGTGGGAAAACTATGCTTTTGCCATTAACCAAGGAAAAAGTATTTTTTGTTGTAACTTAAAAAATATAATAATGGATATTCAGTTTGTGTGTTGTACAATTATAATTTTGTGACGCTAAATTTGTTTGTAATTTTATTTATAACAGATTTAGATTTCAAAATATTGCAAAAATATTATATTAACCAGTTACTGAAACTTTTTAGCTTTATCATATTAACAAGAAATGTAATATAGTAAATAAATAACCTCATTTTTAATGGAACAGAACATGTAGCCAGTGTTTGCCTAAATTAGAGGATATTTTCTATTCTAGTCCTTGTCTTTCACAGGGTTGAGTATTCTGCAAAGCACCAGCCGCCTTTTACTTCCTGACATATTTAATGCACATGGAGACGGTGCATCTCATTTTATAAGCCATAACTTTTTTTTTTTCATATATTATTCAGCTATCAGACTTTCTGCTGAGTAGCAGTCTTGCTTAGGCAGACCCATTTTAATGGAGCAGGTAAAAAGACCAAACTTAGCTGAAGCCCCATCACTCCACAGTGAAAACCTTCAACCTGGCTCTAACTTGCAATCTTTCTTTCTGTGGAAAGTGGTTCTTTGTGACTGGATTTTGATGTCTGTTTTACACTGCTAATGCTTCAGCATTCTTCATACAGACAAAGTGTATTGTACTTTATCCATGCTGATATGTCTGTTTATTGCCATTTTTTGTTGTTGTTGTTGATAGTATAGTTGTTGTGTTTTTAGCGGTTTTAAGCTCGTATGCTAATCTGTGGTACGGCTGGCACAGGCCTTGACATATTCTTGTGGTGCAATTGAACTAGAATCTAATGTTAATGAGTTGGAGATGTGTGTTTGTTTGGGCTTTACTGATTGAGGTCAGATAGACTGGCCCTACAGCCACCTTCGGAGCGTATTAAGCAATAAAATCCCTCTTTCATTCTTTGAAGGGTGGAAGACTGCCTCATTAGATCACAGTAATTGGCTTTTTGAAGAGAAAAAAGGTTGAAGGAATAAAATAAAAAAAGGAATCATCCACAAATTGTGTTTCTCTCTCTGAAGCTACATCTATTTTTGTCCACTAGAAAACCAAGATATGCAGAATTGTTGGTGGTTTGCCTAAGTCTTGTTGATTTAATAAGGAAGCTCCATATTACAGGCGAGTTTCAGATTCTACTGGCTCGGTATGCTGCTTGCAATTCTGCACTAGATGGGATTTAACGAAATGTTTAAAACAAGCTGTTGTGCTCAAATGATGTGGAATTGGTGCCAAGTAATTTCCACAACAAAGTTTATCCTTTGGATTTGAATGTGAATGGGTTTTAGTGCAAGTCACAAATTGCCATTTAAGATCATGGTTGGGTGCAGTTTCTTGGTGTAATTGATTTAGGGTGCTCACAATTGTAGCTCATTTCTCTTGGTTTATTTGCTCTGAACCAAGAAATTCCTGACTTGATTAGCATTCCTTGTAAGTTAAGACTGAAGCTAAGGGTTTACTCGCACAAGGCGCAGTTGACTTGAACCAAGCTCGATTGCCCAACTTTGGCAATGGCAATTTTTGACAAAAATGGCAATTTTGTGCACATTTTTGTCAAAACAGCCTGTTTTGCAATCAGCGGTAAGTCTCCAGCGTGTGCTTTTCTGATAGAACAGCATTTACTACAGAGTTGTCGTTCTCTGACAAGCTAGGCAAATCGTGTTCGTCCACATAGACCATTTAATTGGGTGGTTTATGAAATCTAAGGTAATCAATGAAAGCAGTTAATGCCTCCGTTTATTCATCAACTGCTGTGGGTTATTCCTGGGTTTCTTCATGTGTGTTTATAGTTTGTGTGCGAGGACTCTCTGGCCTTTGGAGGAGACTACCTACACTGGTCTCACTGTTCAGTTTAAACTATGTCATCGATTCAGTTCAATTTGATATCTCTCGATGCGTCACGTCACATTGGCGATGCTTTCCATACATATTTGACTTCATAACTCAAAGACATGGGTATTTATAACAAATAAACATGTAAATGTTAATCCTGCTTGCTTTTGAGTGCTGTTGAGCAAGTTGTTAGGTATTTAACCTTGGACATTGTGTTCATGTGCTCTACAGAAAGGGCTGTGATTGGCTCAGCGACGTTCACAGAGCAGTGATGCGGACTCTGCAGAACAGCCGCAGCTATGATAGTCGCTAGGGGTAATTCGATCTGCAGACAAGCTCGTGTCTGGATCTACTAGTATCACTATAACAGCCAATAGAGGAAAGAGGAAACGTTACCTCACGCCAGCAGGTCAAAGGTCCACAGTGAGCAAAGATGGAGTTTACAGCTTTTATTTCCTCACTATCAATGAAATTGTGGCTCCTGGGTTCTGCTGTAACTTTAATGTCATTAAATGACTGTCCCAGAAAATTCACAAAAAGTAAATTGTGCACAGTTGCCTGCTTTTTAAGCAGGTACATCATGGTGCATGGAAGAAACAATAAATTGACACCCCTATTTACTAGTGATCACATAATCATGGATCACTGACAATATGTGCATGACAGTCACAGCTTTTGAGTAATCTCAATTGCAATTTCATTTTCACATCGCACTATATGTTCTAGACTTGAGCCCCTTGCATCATTATTATGTGAGAGAAGCGTTCTCGCTCAGCACAGTGAAATGCATCGATTTATTCATGTTCTGTTTCAATATTTTAACTAGTTTTTTAATTGGTGACACCCTCTCAGTTGATTCCTGAATGGATCCACTTTTGTCACACTAGAATTTGCAAGCAATCATGCTGCATGTACGAGGAGGTTTACAAGGTGACAGTTGAAGTTTTTGCAGCTTTAATAACTAATTAAATTCCTTTTTATTGATGAGGTGAGAATGAGTTAAGAACCCAAACATCACTAGTTCCACGTTAGGGTGCAGTTAGCACTCGCGCATTGATAAATGAACGGAGTATGCAGTGCTCACACTAATCAAACAAACTGGGGCTTGGGGGTCATACGCGTTTTGGCACAGTTCAGATTGCCTAGTGTGGGTATACTATAAGTGTGTGTGTGTGTGTATATATGTGTGTGTGTGTGTGTGTGTGTGTGTGTGTGTGTATATATATGTG
>CAIGQW010055978.1:4248119-4275196 GCA_903798125.1 Danio choprae | reverse complement strand
ATAAAAAAACCAACTCTCAATACGTGTTTTACGATTGAAATGCATCCAAAACAGTGATGTGTTGTTTACATGGTAATTTTATCTGTATGCATGTGGTGATTCTTTTTATCAGTTGAGAACATAAAGAGCTTATTAAATGGGTAAAAAAAATGTACCAGAAATTGACACAACACAAGCAAAGAATTGCCAAGGAATTTCTAATACCTGTACCAACTATACTAAAAATAACACACTATTGGAATGAAATGGGACTCTACACTGTTTATTTTTAAATGCATGGTTGTAGGGCTGATTGGTGTGGCTATAGAAGCTCAGTAAAATCTCTCTGGTGATGCATGTAAGAATTCCATTGTTTATTCCTTAAACCAATGATCTTGCAGTTTTATTTATATATATATATCCAACCAACTTTTAAAATGTATTGCAGCTTGTCTTTATTGTGACTTGCAGGTCTGGTGAATTTGTTTAAACCCCTTTCTACAGTTTGTTTATTTATGAACTTTGAATCACACTAGATATCTTGGCTGTAACATTTGATAATTGATTTTTTATGAGGACTGCTTAACAGTTTTCCTCAGTTTTGTGTTTGCAGTGCTTTTCTTTTTCATCATCATCAGCGGACTCCTATTCTCTGAAATTGAAACTCCTCGTACGTTCCTTGCCTGCATCATGATTAAATTGATGAAGGTGATGCAGGCATAATGTCAGCCATCAAATTTAATATGACAAGCTACCTAGCCTGATGACGAGGTGTAAATTTATTACGGTCATTTTTTTTCTTCTGCGACCTCATTGAGGCTGAAATATCTTTCAGACTTTTTTGGTCTGTGAAATGTGCGAGTTGTGATTTAAGAGGAGTTAAACGGATTTACCAGAAACCAATACTTGAGTTCAGACTAGCCCCTCACTCTTATGATAACCCCAGTCATGGTGAGACATTTAAAATTTAATAGACTTTTTCTGTTCTTGATGTTCTTTTTCTTTTTGCACAGTGACTTATCCCCAGGGTTTAATGGCCACTTGTATGGCAAAAGGCATTCAGTAACAATATTGCCGGAAGTCATTTTTAGATATTTTTTTCAATAATACATGGAATTTCAGGTGGAGACGGTGAAGCTCATATAATTTGTTGCCGTCTTTGAATACTTCAGTGTAGAAAAATGCCTTGTCCACCTTCTAAAGTTTCACCATCTGCGTTGAAGGCTTCTTTATGCTTCAAGGTTGAGCTCTTTCAGGATGTAACAGGAATTATTACATTTCTTGCATCATTTCTTAACTATACATAGTATATTCCATCTTCTGTTTTTGCCAAGCAGCAAGAAAATTAACACAATTATGCCTTTACTGCAGTATAATTCAATACTCTGATCTAATCCTTGTACCTCCAATCGCTTAAAGCCATTTTGCTTTTTTGACGTACATTGGCACTTTCTCTCAACTTAAGACACGTGTTTGTACAAAAATTCATGGTTTAAGCAACCTTTGTCTAGCGTTATCAGCCACGCCTTAAGCAACAATTTCCCCCATACCCTGTAGCAGTGGCTGTAAATAAATGTTAGGTTGCAGAACACCATTGAATGGGACCTTTTCAAAGCTCTGCATGTGTGTCCACGCAGTGTGAAATTAGGTTTTATCAAGAGCAGAGTTTTAGTGGGAATGTTGAGCGGAACACATGTCACAGAGGTCAAACTGCAGATGAAAGAATTCCAGTTCATCGCTCGCATAAAGACATCGCCATGTATCCAGCTAATAATAGTCACAAAATCTGATAGTCTTGCACATTGTCTGCTGAGGGTTACCTTGCCTTAAAAATCTCATGGCTCAGTTTCGCTCTGGGTCATTTCCGGGTGACTTCCCTGTGATCTTATTTCCAGGGGATGATAGTTGAAAAAGGGTATGCAGTCATGGGAAAATTATGGATTTCTTTTATATTAAGGTGTTGCTTTTTTTTAAAATTAATTTCAAATTTGACTCTTTTTGTAATGATACTAATACTGCTTTCACAGAAGTAAACAAAAATGCAAAAAGAAATGTATTAATTTCATCTCCTTTCTAAACTTAACTGCTACAACAACTAGCTTAGCAACTAATAGTAAGCAAGCAACAAGTTTGGAGATCATAAGGGCAATAGCATTCAGTGGTGTAATAGTTTAATTGTGTATATGAGTTCCCTACCGAAGTTTTTCTCCTCAATTTTGAAAAGTAGTGTATATATGTAACTAGGGCTGGGCGATTAAAAACAGTATCTGTATTGACCGTACACCATGGTCAGTAATGATAAAAAAATTGTTTGGTGTAAAGTTTCGGTATGAATCGCTATAGTTTTGTTCAAATGTGCCTGCTGAGTACTCGCCTTGAAAGGAATACCTATACCAAGCGTAGGGTGTAAGTTTGTTATTTCCAAATAGGGAGTGACGCACACATGGTGCATCACACCGTAATTCATGCAAGTAGAACGAACCAATCAGCTTCATATTTTGTATGGAATATACACATTACAGTAATAACGGTGGACTAATTACCTCAAACAAATGGTGAAGGAATCCATGAGCTTGCGCTTTTCACTTGCGAGTTTAGTATAACACATGCGAAAGTAAGTGCCGTGAATAGCAGCAGTGAGGAGATCGTAAATAAAAAAAGGATGTCACCAGTGGCTTGTTGGTATCTTTTTTTGTGCATCCCAGCCACTAGGACCCCATCTGAAATGTTTTTTTTTTTAGCATGGGGTAATGTAGTCTTTCAACTTCAAGATTTGTAATGTTGCAATATGTATTTGAATAATGATGGTTTGTTCCTTTACTTGAAAGCCCAGATTTGATTTTTACAATTAGTTTTGTTTACAGAGTTTGAGGTTTACTGTATCATTATTATTGACATCTTACAGATGCACCTTAAAGTTTGCTTTGATTGTTCAGCGTTTACACTTTACCATTGCATACACTTTGTAACATTTTATTTATAAAGTTTTAGAGTCCAGCCATATATGTAACTTGAGGTAAATGTCACTCGAGCAGATCATTTTGTGTCTTTTCCAAGTGTCTTTAGGATATTTGCAACCAAAAACTGGCCATTTTATTTCACAAATATTTAAATGGTCACTTCTGTCACTGTCATTTCACTCAAAGAAAGTTATTAAATGCTTATACATAATTTAGTGATGTTTGATTTGTCTCTTCTGCAGTGCGGTTGTTCTCACTTACAGGCACTTTTATCAGAAAACTTGATTTTATCTAGCAAAAGTTTTAAAAGTTTACTTTCTAAAAGGGCCAAAAGTGCCCATAGTTCAAAAACAGCCATTAACGGAATCCATTCAACTCCTAGCAGTGTATATAACAAGTCTCGTTAATGCAAGTCAGTTCACTCAACGGGCATCTTCATAACTGCATCCCTGGGCAGCGATTCATGCTGTTAATAGGCATTCAAGAACAAAGTCTATTTGCTTGAATGGGGGAAAGAAATATCCAGAACATTGCATTTCAATAATGCATCTCAAATCAGCAATGAAATCAGACAAGAGTATCATATAGTTTTGTCCGGTGCATTTATGTTGTTCCCTTGCAGAAAGAACATTGCAGTCCTCAGTGAATGCCAAGGACTGGGTCAGATATCAGATCGTGATGGAGAGTTTGACCATGGCAGTAAAGGTTTCTGAATCTTTATCCTCTCTAGAGAGGGAAGGAAGGTCGGCAAGGTTGGGGATGCGCACGGTGTCAGTTTGCCGTCGGGGTCAGTGATGGACGGTTTGTGTGCTTTTGAAGGGGTCTTTAAATGCGCATGATTCACAGTTCTGTCGTTCCTCCTACTCGAGCACCAGGTTGCCAGATTCTCCTGCAAAGGCTGAGCTTCTTGCCAGCAAGATGGCAGTATTACAAAATAGTGAGGACATTAATCTGATGGTAGGCCATGTGCTGACACTTGCCATCCATGCAGAATCTGATTAAATAAATCCAGAAGTAATGCTTTGCTATCCCAGCTCGTATTAACAATAGAAGCAATCAGGAATCCACTGGAGCCGTAAACTTTCAATAAGAGAGCAATATTCGATGGACCCTAGCCAGGGCTGATGCTATATATTATGTGAATGATAGGGAGGGTTAGCAATGTCCTTTTTAATAGTTGTGACGTAGGACCAATTGAAGTGCAAGTCATTTTTACCACCAGTTAAAACTGCGTGATTGATCATTAAAAGGGCACACGCTACATTCAGAGTCCAATGGGATCTTGTTCTTAAGTGACCGTGATTTGTATTGTGTATTAAATCTTTGACAATGAGATCATGGCTGACGTGCAGATTGGTGCTCAGGCTGCTGTTAACCAATGTAATTATGCGCTACAAATTCTTTCTCAGAAATTCTAGTGTAGATATAAATCCTTATTTCTATAGCAGCAATGAAATTAAACAAAATCATCTTGGCTGTACAAGTGAATAAATTTTTTTTTATCGGTATTTGAATCATTCTTTTGATATAAAACGCTAATTCGTTGTGCAGTGAATGGGGAGAAGTCTGAGTGTTTGAAAAGTCCGTTCAATAGATTTATTCAGAAATGTTGATTCATCCAGTAATGAGACAAGTGAAGTAGGGCTGCACAATATTAGAAAAAATTATTAATATTAAAATATTAAACATTTTTGTGATTTTTGTATATATTGCGATTATGAATATAATTTTACAAGATGACTCTCTATTTGGAAAGAATTCATAATTTGACATTGATTGGGATGATTTTTTTTTAAAGCGGAGTGAATCTGCATCAAATGTACCAAATTATATATATGCATACATACATGTGTACACACACACACACACACACACACACACACACACACACAAAACAAAAAAGCACAGGTGAAAGCCATAGAACGAAAATTGTCTGTTTGTGATTTAGTGACTGTATGTAATTTTTTTTCAATGTTTTTATTATTATTATTGTTTTGTTTTTTTCTTTGATTGTTTTAAGATTTACCTGTCCAGGGACTGCAGGTGGAAAATAGCAACCTTGCTAAAACCTGGCACAACGCATCTTTCCTTTTGAGGTTAATGTAATTTTGTGCATGTCCCTGTTAAATAAATCAATTTATATGTCAATTCGCAAATGAAATAAACAGCGCTTTATGGTTTTTGTTGGAGTCTAACAGTATTGTGGTACAGAAATTAATTAAATGTAAAATAACACTAAAGTCTTTATTAAACAAATAATTTTACACAATCTTTGTTAAAGTGGTTTACATTCACTTGAAATTGCTTGACATCCTGCTATGTGACTATTACGGATTCGCACATTGCAATATTAATGCTGAAACGATATATTGTGCATCTTTCAAGTTCTCATTTAGTCACTGAATTGTAATTTCAAGATATTTTTTCGACAACACCGATTCATCCAATAATAAAAGTATTTAATCGAGTCATTGAATCATTCTTTCAAGAGATTTGTTCAACAGTATTAGCTCATTCAATGAATAAAGGGGTGAAGCCTTTGAGCGATTGATTGAGTGATTTGTTCAAAATGTTGATTCATCTATTAATGAAACGAGTGACGTTTTCATTCGTTAGTTGCTGAATCATCACTATTTCAAGAATATTTGTTCTGGAACACCAATTAATCCAATAATGAAAGTGAAGTGTTTATGAGCGAGTCACTAAATCAATAGATTTGTTTGAAAATGTTGATTCATAGATCTCAAATATTTGGAATATTTCATGTCCACAAATGAAGTGTCCTTAATGTTTCTGCTGGCTCACTTTATGGCTGTTAATTTTATTATGCTGCCAATAGGAATTGTATTTGCTCACCAGCCAGTGCTTGTGTCTTTCATTGTTTGCTGAATTTGTTAAAATATCACCTGCATAAATTGAATGAACTTGTGCATTTTTTTTGTGAGCTAGGCTTTGCTTGGGCTTTCATTTTCTTTGCATATGAAGCAGTCACACAGGGCTCTGCCTTGAAAAGCTAGTTGTCTTCTATTGTTAGAGATGGGAAGGTTCAGAATGACTACTCTGGAGTTTGGAGCGATAGCAGGACACAGTTTGCTGAACTTGGACTGATAAAGGCATTAGAGCGGATTACACAGTTTAATTACAGCCGTGTTTGTAGTGCTTTTGTTTGAGCTTTTCTTAATCTGCTGTGCATCAAATTACTGGTTCTAATTCATAAAGACTATCAGGAAATGCGTTCATTTAAGCATTTTGTTTTAAAGTCTGAATTGTTTATAAAACAAATGAATTAAATGCCTCCAAAGTGATGTTCATTTGTGCTAAAAATAACTTTACGAACAATTGTATACATGGCATAATATCAGTACATATTTTGTGTGTCCCCTTTTTTTCCCTTCATGAGCAGATGTCTTAAATACAACTCCTTTATTGTTCGGTATTTGTTTATTCATCTTGTGCCAGAAAAACTGGCCTAAAGGACAAACCAGCAAAAATCCTTGTTCTTGAATGCATGACTGATTGAACAGCTGTCTTCCAGTCTGTGTGCACTGAAACACAATTTGTGTCCTTCGAAATGTGTCCTTTAAGATTAAACCATAGAAAGTTTAATTAAAACATGCTTTTCCATTTGATTAAATGCTTCATATTTTAGTTAGTTGTTTACCACCATTTCCATTCTCATGTTGTTGTTTTTGTGGTTTGGCACTGATGGTGATTGTCAATTGAGTATTTGTAATTAATGCAGTGTCTTAACACAGAGCTCTGAACACTAACAAAACACATCTCATCTCACCACGTAGTACATCATACATTATCACTGTGCTTATAAAATACCAGGTTTTCATTTATTAAAAGTGACTTTGTTTTGTCTACAGGTTCAACTACAGATCAACTCATCATCTCACCACTAATGGTTTTTATGAGTTCCTCAACTGGTTTGATGAGAGGGCCTGGTACCCACTGGGCAGAATAGTGGGAGGAACGGTAGGTCTTTTTCTTTTCTTTTTTCTTTTTCTTTTTTTCTTTTTCTTTCCTTTTTGAAAAAATGGCTTATTACAGTTAATTAATGTTTTAGATAACTTTAACCAGGGTTATTATTGTTAACTAATACATGTTAATCTATTAAAGTTAAATAACTACTAATTGTATTTCAGTAAGGCAGCATTTATCATTTTGTCAAAGTATCATAAGTTCAATACATTGTTAGCCAAAATGTTATTTAATTTAACTACCATTACAATGAAAAGAAACCCTACAAATAAATAATCAGATTTTTAATTAGAACATATTGTATTATAGCAGTGATACTAAAGTAAGACTGATGTGAACAACAATGAACTTCGAAATTCATTATTTATATTCGCATTACATGCGACATTTTGATTTTAAAATGATATTGGTGAATGTTGAAATTGTAATTGAAGTATAGGCAGGGGTGAATTTAGTGATTTTGGGGCCTTTGGGAAATGCACCCTTTTTACTCAAATCTTTATTTATATTGCTGTTTTTAACGTCACTCAATCTTCTTTTCTGTGTTTTATCCTAATGCAATCTCTACATTTTAAATGATTAGTTTTCTTAAAATGAATTTTCAACTAAAAATAACTTAAGATCTTTTTTGATATACATGTAAATTTGACTGCTGGACTACACCATGATGGATATTTTATTTAGTAATATTATTACATAGCATTACATTATTGTAATAATATTATATTTGATTGTATTTTAAATATTTAATTATGTTAATTGTATGTGTTTGACTCAGACCCTACAAAATATGACAAAGCGATGTTTTATATATTGTTTATAGGTATAATTGAAACTTTTAGATATTTATTGGGGGCTCCCAGAGTTCCTGGGGCTCTTAGCAGCCACTTGCCTCGTTTATTGGGTAAATCCGCCCCCAAGTATAGGGGTTCGTATTCACTTCTTTGTAAGTTCAAGATAGTAAGCTAAGAAGTGATTATAAATAAAATCTAATCATGAAGTTTTACCTTTTTTTTTGTTTCTTTTAATTCATCTTTGTTTTCCCACACTTTCATCTTCTTTTTCCATTTTCTTTTATTAAAGAAACAAGTTTCATTTTGTTGACTCTAAGTCACTTTTAAAGGTTGAGGTATGTGAACTGACAGAACTTAAGTTTAAACTGAATATGACTTCTGCCATATTACTAAACCCAAAGAAATCTAATATACCTTACAATTATTGAAAAATATTGCCACACAAACAACTTGAATTGTTGTTGAATGTTTTAAACAGTCGATTATGACTCAACATCACCAACAGCATTTAATAATTGCCCACTCCTTTCTAACTTTCTGATTGACTCCCTTATTTGACAGCAGAACTTTTACATCATAAAGCTGAAACTGTTAATGTTACAGTGCTTGTTCATACATCGCATCAATACAAAACTTTTCAAATTGCTAGTTCTGTTTCGTTGGTGCTTTGACAATAGTCCTAGTTAGCCTATGACCTGTATAGGGTAGAAATGCAGTTTAAATTTATGCCAAAGTCTGTTTGTGTGCAAGCGTCTGTGGACAGACAGCCTCCGGATGATTTGTACTTGAAAACCGCATCTTTGGTCCCTAAATAAGGCCACCCCCTTTAACACTCGCTGTCACAGAGAAGAGCACTGCTGCTGAACCTAATGAGCTCGTTGGCTGGCTGGAGACAGTTTGGCGAGCGTTTGGCATGTGACAGCTCTGGTGTTGGAGCTGTGGGGGGGCTGCAGGAGGCAGAGAACAGCATCTGTTGTTGTGTACAGTTCAAGCCGTCGTTATACGGCCTTCAGAGCAGGCCAGTCTGTTCCCAGCACAGCCTGCAGATTGCTGTTCGTAGCGAGAGAGATGAAAGGCTAGGAATGTGGAGGTAAAGAACGAGGTGTATTTCCTTTCTCACTGCTGTTTGGCTGATAAATCCAGCTTGGGAAGTAAAAAAAGGTCATCATTTAATGTGTTCACACCAGGAAAATGCAGAAGTTCACTTCAGTTTTTTTATTATTATTAATGTGGTTTGCTTTCACATTGCCATTTTTGCAAGTGAACCAGAAATTGTAAACAAAACCACATTCGTGTAAAGTGAGCCATTTATTGGGCAGAAATACTTGCGCTCTGGTGGTGTAGTCTCTGCCATGCAATGCAAAATGGGGAAAAAAAACATCACGGATGAACTCTTTCCCTGAGGGATCATTCACATTTTGTTTGCACAAGTTCTTAATTTCAAATGTAAACGCATGCAAATGGAGACCAAGACAAGTCATGAAATGTGTATTACTGTGCGTTCACACCACCGCCAACAAGAGTTCAAAGTTCATTGCATTGATCTTGTATTTAAATGGGTCGTTGCTGCATACTATCAAATCACTTGCATTTCCATATAAAAACACAGGCTGCGTCCGAAACCGCATACTTCCATACTATATAGTACGGCAAAATCAGTATGTCCGAATTCATAGAATTTGAAAATCAGTATGCAAGAAGTACCCGGGTGACCTACTACTTCCGGCGAGATTCTGAAGTGCGCATCCCATGCACGGTGTGCCTATCCCATAATGCACTGGGAGAGAATTCATGAATGGGAGTGAAGCGATTTCACCTATACCACATGTTTTTTGGACTTTTGGGGAAAACCGGAGCACCCAGAGGAAACCCACGCAAACACAGGGAGAACATGTAAACTCCACACAGAAATGCCAACTGACACAACCGGGACTCGAACCAGTGACCTTTCTGTGAGGCGATTGTACTACCCACTGCACCACCGTGCTGCCCTAATCTTTAATTTGTATTTAAAAACTAAAATTACTGTCTAGAGTAAAATAAGTTGCTAAAGGATGACAGAATTCTCTTTGTTTTTCTTTTTTTTTTTATGGGTAAGGTCATTTTACTTAAACTTTCTGTAGGTTTTTAAACTCTAAAAACAGCATGTTTGATGCCAGAATGATAGGTTGTGGGGATGTGCCATGGTGCACATCATGTAGGAGGTAAATAACAATAGAGGCAAGGACAGGTTGACACAGAAACCAAATAAATATTGTTAGGTTGTAATCATGCCGTGTCAAGTTGTGGAAATTCATGCGCCAATGGCAGATCTGCGTGACCAGAGATGCGCAGATGTACAAATCTACATTTATTATCAGAGCTACTTATCAGAATTATGGGAAATGTCGCCCCGACAATATTTCATTTTATGAACTTTTTTTTTTTGTTTGTTTTATGCCTTACCCAGAATATAAAAATACATTTAGATCATTACTTTAATCATTACTATTGGAATGTGAAGAGACTTTCATTTAAGCACAACAAAAAATGTTTCTGAAGACAATCACCTACTGCACCTTTAACTTCTGAGTTGATGCTCTGCTACATGTATTCAATGATACAGTGTATTCTGATGAGGACCGAAAAAAGTTAACAATTATAGGTGGACATCAGAGAACCACACACAAAAAGACGTATTACCAGGCTCCTAAGGCTGCTTGATCAATTGTGCATTCGATTGGTGTTAATGGCATCTCTCATATCTGCTCTTTTGCAGGTGTATCCTGGTCTGATGGTGACGGCGGGCCTGATCCACTATGTACTGAATCTGCTTCATGTGACTGTGCATATACGTGATGTTTGCGTGTTCCTGGCTCCTGTTTTCAGTGGCTTGACTGCCATTTCTACGTTCCTGTTGACGCGGGAGCTGTGGAACCAGGGTGCTGGGCTGTTGGCGGCATGTTTCATCGCCATTGTACCTGGCTACATTTCCCGCTCTGTGGCTGGCTCTTTTGACAATGAGGGCATCGCCATTTTTGCCTTGCAGTTTACTTACTACTTATGGGTGAGTTATGTTAATGTCCCTGTTTTTGTATTCGTCTTTAATTGTTGTTGTTTCTTCATCTTTATTCAATATCTAGTTTTGATATGTGTTATGTGGAATGAATGGTTCTCATAGAGTTATCTTCGTATATTCTAAGTGCTCCTGTAGACTTCATTTACTCTAATTTCAGTCTGATCTTTTCAATGAATCACACTATTCAGTTTTCATAACGGTTTTATTCATTCATTAATGATTCAGTTTTCTGGGTCTTTTTATTCTGACACAACATCCAGCTAATGGTTTTGTCATATCTTTTCAATGCTAATAATATTTTCTTGAATTCAAAGGATTTGGCCAGGATTTTGGTCAGGTTCTTTTAAGACATGTTTTCAGATTTTTTTTTTTTTTTGCGTCAGATCTATTCGTTGAATTGTAAGATATAGTTTTCTGGTTCTTTTTAGTCAGTTCTTTGAATCACATGGTTCAGTTCACAAAAATGGCCTGACTCACCAGAAAACAGGATTATTTACTTGAGTCTAAATGTTGTTGTTTTTTTTAAAGTGATATCTTTTCAGTTAATCACTTGATTTGATTCACAGAATCAATCTTTTTTTAGTCTATCTCAATGTTTACATGTACACCGATTATCCGATTAAGACAATACTCTGAGTCTACCATGTAAACAGTGATTTTTGATTTACCTTAATCAGACCAAAGTCATAATCAAACTAAACCGAAATCTAATCAAGACGTGGAGTATGCCTATTTTAGTTGCATTATTGAAGTGCAGTACAGACATGTAAACACCTTAATCAAACTATTACCATCATGTAGGACTTTTTACTGCGTTTTGTGACAGTATAGTCATACACACGGCTGTTTGACACTATTCTCTGCACCTACCGAGTCAGTAAAGGACCACAGACGCACTTTTTTTTTTTTTTCTTTTCCCCATTCGGTGTGCACGATCAAATTCCATTAAAACAACACTCTTCCACCAGTCCTTACTATACTTTCATCCAGTACCTCAGTTTGTCACGAGGGCATGAATGAAATGTTCCTTTGTGAAAGTGAAACTGCATTTAAAGTCGAAAAATTTAAAATGAAACGCCCGAAATTACATGAAGCTCTGGAGGAAACAGGGATATCGTGGTGACGCAATGATGCTAATTGATGAACATTCAAAAAGCAACTCATGTAAACACATATTATCATATTATTTTCTTATTCAGATTAAGGCAAATAATTCGATTACTGATGTCCATGTAAACGTAGTCACTTTTTCCATCAATCTGAATGATCTCATTTGTTTCAGTCAAATATTTCACATTTTTTAGCCAATATGTTATGTTGTTTTATCTCATTATTTGATCATGAGTCAGATAATTCAGAACTTTGAGGTTCTTTTGAGTCTA
The DNA here is from genome assembly GCA_903798125.1 of Danio choprae. NCBI lineage: Eukaryota > Metazoa > Chordata > Actinopteri > Cypriniformes > Danionidae > Danio > Danio choprae. Next base: position 4,263,036 of record CAIGQW010055978.1, on the reverse strand, counting down.
AATTATATTTTTTTCCCCATCTGTTAACCACTTATTTTGCTCTGAATAATTCGTTAGTAAATCTGGATAATTCTGTTCTTTTGAATCAGGTGTGTCAGTCTTTCTGAATTCTTTGTTAAAGCTGAATGTTCTAGTTTATTTTTTTATTTTTTACTTCTACCGAGGTTCATAAGTGAACAGTTATTATGACTTCAGAATACAGCACATGAGTCATACAGACGACTTTTTTTGATGTTTATGTTGCCCATTCTAAAATGGCTGAAAATTCATTTCAGAAATTCTTACACTGTCCCACACAGTAGAAATGATGAAATAACCTTGACAGACATTAATCACGTTTTTTTTTCCTTGTTTTTTTTCTTCTTCTTCTTCAGCTGAACGGCGAGACAGCTGGAACGAATGCAGTGGCAGCATACTTTGTCTTTTTTGGCGCTGTGATTTTTTTTTTATTTTTTTTATAGCCCATCCCGTCTCTCTAGAGCTCACTGTCAGCTGAGACAGCAAGGACTTTGCTGTCAAGCGTGTCTTAAACATTGAATTTCCTTGGTTTCCTTATCTCATGGCGGTTTTCGACTTAACTTTGTTTGAGGTGATGGTATCAGAGCCTGTGTTTGGGATTAGCAGAATTTGCTTAAGTGTGTCCTCTCCTCTGCACACAGGTGAAATCAGTGAAAACTGGCTCTGTCTTCTGGGCCATCGGCTGCTGCCTCTCCTACTTTTACATGGTAAGTTTATTGAATTTATTTGGTTTGAAGGTGGTGTATGGAGTTTATTTTCATTAATGGCTTGTTGTAATATTAAATTACTTGTATAATGACATTTCATTCCGATGCATACAGTTAGTTGCTGTTCAGTTCCAATATTTCTAAGGCTCGTTTAATGAATAAAAGATAATGTAATTCTTTCATTATTGTTTAGTCGTGAGTTGTTGTTTTTTTCAGCCATTTCTCCAGTTTCACATAATCTTTCAGAAATCCTTCTAATACAGGGTGTCTGCGGGGTCTTAGTCTTAAAGTGTCTTAAATTTCTAAAACAACGATTTAGGCCTTAAAGGGTCTTAAATTCACAAAAAAAAATTGTGTTGTAGGTCTTAAAATCATTTTAAACAGGTCCTAAAAAAATTTTTTCCATGTAAAGCTACTCAAATAGTACAACCAACAATTCATCTAAAAAAACAAAATTGTATAACAAAAGTTACATTTATTAACGTTTAAAAGTATGTGTTTGAATTTTAGTGGGGCAAGTAAAAATATTTTCTACTGGCCATTAGAAAAAACCCTTAGCGTTTGTCCCTATATTTACCCTGGCAACATAGTCGCAAACTGCTGTTACACCTTAAAACACATTCTTAGTCCCTTAGTGCCGCCGCAGCGCCACACGGTGTGGTAATTGTCCTTTTGAAGTGTCACCTACTGCAAGTCTGAAATTTCATTCATAATGGTCTTAAACAGTCTTAAGTTTGACTTGGTGAAACCTGAAGAAACCATGTAATATGAGGGTTTGAAAGTCAACATTTATTATTATATAAACATGGCTTATTATCGATGTTGAAAATGGTTGTGCTGTGTAATGTTTTTGTTGCAACTTGTATCATTTTAGAACATTTTAAGTGTCTTTATTTGTTGCTTTTCAACAGTTTAATGCATTCCTGAACAAAATATAAATTAAATAATAAAACTGACCTCAAACTTTCGATGTAAAAACAAACTGACCGCATAATAAAACTGACCTACAACTTTCAAATTGTAAGCGTATAACATGACCAGTGTATTCCAGCTGATAAATGATGATTCTTTTAGCTAAATCAGTCACCACGACTCAAATGAGTAACTCGCAAAACTCATCAATCTCATCAGCACATTATCTGATTCAGTTGGTGCTTGGAAATTATTATTTGATTCACTCACTGAACCGCAAGTCATTACTTGCTCTTATCAGCTGAATCATGAACTCGCTTTTAATGTAATCTTCATGAGACGTAAAATGGCATAATTGCTATAGAATGGTTAAATTATCCAAAGTCAAGGAACCGTAATCGTTAAAGTGGAATTGCGATCTGAACCAGAAACATTAAATTCGTACAATTCCCATCTGTGGCGTTGGGTGTTCTGGGGCTGCTTGCATGTCGCTCTTGCTCTTTTTCAACCCATTAATGTGATATGTAAAATAAATGAATAAGCAAACAGCACCATCCATCACGCTACCCTGGTGGGGGCAGAGCGCCAGTCGGTTATGAATATCAGCCATTTCTGAAACTTGAGACTCTTCCCCTGGAGGAAGGCAGCGCTCATTAATAATGGAGGCCTACAGCCCTGCCCAGCCCCCAATAGTCTCTGGCTTTCCAAATGTGTTTATAAACATAAATGACACCAGTGCATTCTGAGCCATCTGCTCCATCGAGACCTTGGGGTCCGGTGCAGTCTGACACGTAACCGGGGGGCGCAAGTTAAGAGAGGTTCTCTTGAACGGGACATCCTAAGTGACCTAGAAAAGTGCAGAGGTTTCAAAGGCTGAGTGTGCTAATGGAGTTTTCTCGTAAATGTGGTGTGTAATAGAAGTGAGAGTCAGCAGGGACCTGGGCGATATGATACAACTTGGTCACGACACATTACGTTTCTTTACTTTTAGTATAGTGTTATTCAAAAAGGTGGTATATTGCTGGTGGTATGCATATTTTGGCCACTTTATTTTCCTTTAACTACAGCCATAAAATCAATATGAATATGTAGCTCAAATAAATGTGTATATATGCAATTGCATATATAAAATATTTTCTTGGCTATTGCCAGAAATATAATAGATTCAGCTTGCATAAATGTAATCTTTTTTTCAGGTAGTTACCAAGGGAATATTCCTTATTTGTTTTTTTACTAACTAAACCATACTAAATACAATGACAATTAAAATATGTATAAGTATGCACATTTTAACAGGTTGGCTGTTGGGATATTTCACCCAAAAATCCAATTACTCACCCTCAAGTGGTTTCAAACCTCTATGAATTTCTTTCTTCTGTTAAACACTAAAGAATAAACTTTTAAAGGAAAGCTGGAAACCTGTAACCATTGCCTCCCGTAGTAGGAAAACTTAATACTGTGGAAGTCAATGGTTGCAGGTTTCCAGCTTTGCAGCTTTCTTCAAAATATCTTCTTTGGTTTTCAACACAATAATAAAAAGATGAGTAAAGAATGAAAAGTTGAATTTTTGGGTGAACTATCCCTCTAAGGCAGGGGTGTCAACTTTTTTGTATGAAGGGTCAAAAACCAAATATCATTGATAGCCATGGGCCGAAGATAAATTTACTAAACTATTTTACATTTTAAAGTTGCCATGTGTAATTTCTTATTTAATTTCATAATATAAAAAAATCAATAAAAAACATTACTTTCAACTGTATTAACTAATGCATTATAACTTTTTTAAATGATATTTTATTGCAATAAAATCATAAACAATCACATTTATAACACAGTAGAGTTCAATGCTGAATACCCTAGTCAAGCAGAAGCTGTCTTTGCCTTGATTCGCTCACCAATGTCTCTGCATTGTCCTCTATGCATCTTTTAATCTAAATCTGATTAATTTACACCATTTAATTTGAAACATTTAATTTAAGATAGCTTTTTTGTAGCTTAACAGTAAAACAAACAAATAAAAGGTTACATTTAAATCTGAAATGACAATCTCCAAACCATTCTCAGATGGGATGGTAGGCCAAATTAAAAGTTGGGCCAACTTTGGCCCGCGGGCCGTAGGGTGGGCATCTCTGCTTTAAGGCTTTTTATAAAGAGAATTTAGGTGAGGCATTTTAATTCTTTAAGTATTGAATTCAGATTCAAAATATACTAAACATTTTGGAAGCAATCTATTATACATGGAACCATAACTAGTGTGCTCAGTTCTGTTTGTCGAAGTGACAAAGCGATGCTCATGCACCCTGTCCTGCTGCTTTCAAGAGCTTGGCATACAAATATTTCTCTCTTTGTTTGTAAGTGGCGGTGGTTGCAGTGTTCTCTTTATTCATTAATAAAATAGATTATTAATAAACGATCAAAGAAGATTTCACTCAGCTCACACTGGAGCATCGACAGCATGATGGTTTTGAAAGTAATGGAATTTCTTCCATTTAAAGGCTGTGAAGGCTGCTATTCGATTTCTGGGGTAGAAATGTAAATATCTGCCAAATGCAGTGTCTTACATGAAATAAGCTATGCTAGTTGTGTTTCTATGAAATGCATAAGTAAAAGAAGCACAACATTTTTCAAGTTTAGTTTTTTTTTTTTTTCCTTTCTTTTGCAAATACTACTGACTCTTCCTTAGCATGACAGTTTTTAACTGACAAATTGTTTTTGAAGGAAAGGTATTTTGAATACAAACTGTGTGTATTCAACGTGGCTTGTTTTAATGCATTATTTAAAATATGTGGCTAAGAAATAACTACTTGATGCCAAAGAAAATATTGGCAGGGCAAGTAAAAATCTGTACCATGGGTTTCAACCAGGCCAGTAAAAAAAAAAAAAAAAAGGGAAGAGAGAGCGAGATGCCTGTTTTATTTCATTTGCAGGTTTGGGGGTCTTAAAATTCTTATACGTTGATATTAAGTCTTAAAAGTCCGGTGAAGTGCCTTGAAATGTGCATTTTTATTTGATGTTTGATCTCAACCGAAACACAATGTAGCCCCTCCCCTTTTAAAAAGCAGCCAATAGTGTTTTGCTTTATCACAGATTGAAGTCAAATGACAAGCATCTTAAAGGGGGCGGAGCATGTCAGATACTAGAGAGCATTTGATTGGTCAAGATTTGATGAGAAACCGAAGTATGAGGTGACGTGGAAAAAAAAAAAAAACGTCGATCCATTTAGGTGCAAGCGACAAACTACAAGCCTTACATGTTTATATCAGTTTTGTACGCACATTTTGTCACTGTTTTGGTGCACACTAGCTTATAGATATGCTAAAAACTAACAATACTGGTACTAACATCTAAAACATTTTATTTTAATTTCATGGGACCTTTTAAATTGAACTTGATAAACTAGACCCTGTTTAAATAAAGAAATAAAGTGACAACACTATGATGCTTAATAAACATTAAATTGCATTAAAATGTGGTGCTTAGAATGGTAAACCTGATACAGTGTCACAAGGTCAAACATTGCTATATTTTGAAGTGTGTGACATGTTTTGTGTTGCAGGTGTCTGCATGGGGAGGATACGTCTTCATCATCAACCTGATTCCTCTCCATGTTTTCGTGCTGCTCCTTATGCAGCGCTACAGCAGGAGGCTGTACATTGGTGAGTCACCTGTGCCGTGTGTATGTTTGTGTGAGCGTTTCTGCTTCTACGAAGTGCACACACACACACACATCCCCGCCCACACAATCACGCCACATAGTGCTTGTTCTCCCATACAATGATGAAGCGTGAACCAGCTTGATTTTTGTATTCGCTTTTTTTTATTTGGACACACAAAGTTTTGCGCAGCCGCGGTCGCTAGGTGCACGACGAGTCACGAGTCTCTCTTCACATTGACAGCAGCATTTAGTTGACATTGATGTTTAATGACACATTTTTTTCCACCCACTTCACTCTTGCCTTTCACAAGCAATCCCATAAGCAGCACTGATCTGAGAATACATGGATCTTCATGTCACGGAAAAAAGCCTTTGAATCCATACCCGCAGTCTTAAACGCCAAAACAACATGTCAATTAAGACCTACGAATAAGCTTTCTGCAAAGTGAGAAAGACACTAATACTTTTGCTTCCAGAGCAAAGAGCTTTTTTTTTTTTCTTTTTTTTTTTTGAAGTCTTATTAATCTGAAATCTGATGAATTACATCATTCTTTAGGTGGATGAATAATTGAAAGTGCAGTGTTTTCTTGGAGATTCTGTGCTAGCTCTCTTATAAACGAATGCGCCTACTTGGCTAATTTGGTTTAAATCTTTAGTAGCCCCTCCCTTCTGTTGCTGCAAAATGCGTTACTGATGGATGCTAGGTATTAGCTCCGTTCGTCTCCATTCTGGAAAGTTCTTGCACTTGCCGCAGGTCCCACTACACATTTGCTATGGCCCGACTCCACACGGAGTATCACTGCCACCTCTCCTAATAGATCATAGTAATTAGATTAAGTAGCGCTGCTCTCGGTTTGTGGGGCTGGAGCTTGGACAAAGAACAGCAGTCATGTTTAAAGATGGATGGAGAATGGTGTAAAACTGGTGGGATCTGGCTATTGTTGTCTTCTCCTAGGGTGACATCTGCTTTGGTAACTTCAGACGCCAAGATGACCTTATGTTGTGTTGTCTCTTGATGTGCTTTTTTGTTCACAAAAAGGCAAGAACTAACTTGAAACTGACTGGTTAGTCGATACTTTAACCCTGTTTACATATTGTATAAAGATGCACATTGGTTTATTGGATTAGAAGTAGATGAGGAGGAAACGTTACTGTTTACACCCAGTGTTTTACTCTGTCTCATTTGCCCACTTTACTGAATTCGTTGGGGAGACAGTCTTAAAGTGGGTGTATGTATGATCTTTCAATATATAAAACAGGCAAAATAAGTATTGAACACGGCATGTTTTTTTCCTGGGAATAGTATTTCTAAAGGGGCTGTTGACATGGATTTGAACCAGATTTTGGTAAAAACCCAAACAATACTAACATAAAAATAAAACAAAAACAATCTGAAAAATCGATTCTGTGTAAAAACAATGAAATCACACAAGGAGAAAGTACTGAACTACTGAAACGTATTTAATATTTTAAGCTGCCATCATCAAAAAAAACTTTTATATAAAGACGCCTCTCGTATGGAAAATGAACTCGCATTAATTGTTTTTCACAGCTTTTAACTGTAAAAATCTTGATGATTCTGTGGATCTCGTCTATCAAATCTGATCTTTAATTTGTATTTTCTATTGGCTTCAAGTCAGGTGATTGGCTTGGCCATTCTACAGCTTGATTTTCTTTTTCTGAAAGCATTTGAGAGTTTCCTTGGCTGTGTTTTGGATCATTGTCTTGCTGAAATGTCCACCCTGGTTGTATCTTCATCATCCTGATAATGTAGATGTTGGACTGAAGCAGCTAATTCATTCATGGTATTTTTTCATGACGAAGGGCAGAGAGTTGCTGAAGAACTACTGAGAGATTCCAGCTGCTGTCTGGGCTTTCACTGCCTTTCTGCACCTCCCTTTCTTCATGTGTAATTCTTCATAAGTATTCTTCAATACTTTTTTCCCCCAGAGTCATTTCATTTTATTACACAACTTAATTTGTAAACTAATTAGATTTGCTTTCTTTGCATATATGGATTTCTTTGGTGGTGACCAACATCCGGGGGAAAATCCAAGTCAATCGCACCTTTAGAAATTTGTCTTTTCAGAGAAAAATTGTGACGTGTTAAATACCTATTTTCCCCACTGTTGATCAATAGATAGATCTTTCAGTAAATAAGCTTACGCAGTTTATGTATAAATTCAAAAAAGATAACAGCATATTAGGGTTCATTCGGTCGTGGAAAACCTGGAAAAATCTTGTAATTTTGACATGGCATTTTCCAGGCCTGGTAAAGTTTTGGAAAAACCCACAAGGTTTTAGAAAAGTCATAAAAATTAGTTTAGCAAATATCTGTATACTTGAATATAGGTTAGTTGTCTTTACTACTTTTCTGTCCTTGGCCAAAAACATGCTCTCACATAAGTTCTGTGTAATCATTATCTAAATAAATTTTACATAAATATAAAAATAAATGTAAACTAAATAGATTGTTGCGTGTTTTATAATATGCTGTAATCTGAACGTGCATTCTTTTTCTTAATGTTTACCACATATACTGTACATGGACATTACATGAAACATTAGGTCATGCAAATTTACTGAAGTCATGGAAAAGTCATGGAATTTTAGTAGTAATAATGCATATGAACCCTGGAAAATGATATATGGGCAAAGTGGCAATTTTGAATTCCTCCCTTGATAATTATCCGTTAACCAAATATAGAGTAGTTTGAATTCTGTCTTGCTAGTACAGTCTAGAAATGCATCTCATAATGTTTAAGAATTACATCACGAGTCATAGAAGTTATTCAGATGCATTCAACCACATGGGTGTTTATGCTACAGAAAAACAACAACAATCCAGTCAAATGCACCTCTGCTGGCTAACATTTGTGCTAACGTGTGATCAATTTAGCAAAAAGTGCATACAAATACTAGGTGTCAGTAGTTGGTGTGCTAGGTAAATAGTGCTTCAAACTACACTCCTTAGTAGGAGGTTAACTCTACGCTACAAGGAAGCAATGCACAATACAGGAACTATTCTGACAAGTTGGACAGCTTCTGAAGTTTTTGTAACACACTTTGAAGACATCCAGAGAGATTGTGAGCTGTCACAATATTCCCTCCTCTGATTGTCTGCCTCAGATTTGTACGTTGCCTTTCTTTCACTCATGCTAATAACACAAAACCCACGAAAGTATCAAAGAGGAACAATACCACAGCTCCAGTCCTGGCGTGCTCCATCATTACTGTTGTGTAATGCACAGAAACAACAGAAATGAGATTTTATGCCTTGGTTCTCGGTGTGGGCCTTATGTCACATTAGGGATGAAGAGGATTAAGTCTTAGTTAATTCTCTTTTAAAGTGCTAATGCAAAAGGTAAAAGCCACTTCAGGTTTTCATTTCTAATTTTAGGTAGCTTTTTTGTGGTGAGAATCAGACCTTGGACCTGTTTACAGATGCTATTAAGATGCATTTTTCTCAGTCTGATTGCAAGATAACGACACTAAATACTGGCGTGAGTTGTTTAGAAATGGTTTACTTTGGACCACTTTCAGAGGTAATTTGAAAGCACGGATGACCGTATTGCTTTAATTATATAGATGCTCGTTTGGTCAAACTCTTTCAAACAGCTGCAAAAGTCTTTCCTCTTTTCCTACTGACCTTATATTTAAACATTATTGCGCATGTAATTAAAGCACTCTAGCCAGATGGGATTTAGTCTTTGCCATTTTAAATTGTAAGTTTTCAGGGTGAGAAATAAAATGTACAAAGCACAATGCTTTCTTGCCAATTTTCATACAAACACAAACTCAACAGAGTTTGGGATTTTTCAGCTATCGGAGCTGAAACAAAAGCTCTTTGTATGCTCTGTTAAACATTTTCAAAAAGCCCATACATACTCCGTTCATAACCTCCCTCCTCAAAGTAAAAAGACAAAGGAGACTGATTAAAAAGAGGTGTAAACAGGAATGTGTTTGTGGGCTGCTTCTAATCCAATTGATAATCATTATGGCGGGAGTCAGTGGGATCCTAGATGATCACAAAGGCCATTTTGGGACTCCAGACATTGTATACAGTGGTGTGAAAAAGTATTTGCCTCTTACTGATTTTTTGCATGTTTATCACACTTTAATGTTTCAGATCATCAAACCAATTTAAGTAAACACATCATGCAGTTTTGGAATTAAGGTTATTATTATTATTAGTAGTATTAGTATTATGGGAAAACAAAATACAAAACTACATACATAGTCCTGTGTAAAAAAAAAAGTGTTTGCCCTCTTAACCTAATAACTGGTTGGGCCCAGTCTCTCTTATGGTGGAGTCATGAACACTCACCTTAACTGAGGCCTGCAGTTCTTTGGATGTTGTTTTGAGGTCTTTTGTGACCTCTTGAATGAGTTGTCGCTGCACTCTTCGGTCAGCCGGCCGCTCCTGAGAAGGTACTCCATTGTTTTATGTTTTTGCCATTTGTAGATAAACAGTTTTTCACACAGGGCTATGTATTTTTGGATTTTATTCCCCGTTAATAATATAAACATTAATTTCAAAACTGCATGATGTGTTTGTTATCTTTGACGAATAGTTTAATGTTTCAGATCATCAAAGAAATTGAAGCTTAACAAGCATGCAAAATGTAAGAAATCATTAAGGGGTCAAACACTTTTTCACATCACTGTATTTAACAAGTGGTTAAAGCAACCCTTCTGAACCAGTTCTTTTGAGATTTTCTTTTTGGATACTGTCATGGGTGAGCAAGTGTTACTTGTGTTTTTGTGTCTGAAAGGCATGGTGTGTATTGTCTCGTTAGAACATCTTGTTTTGAAGTAAAGATGGTTTGGTTTGGCTGTTAATTGAAGCTTCTGAAAGTCTGACAGCTCTAACAGTCTCTGTGTCACAAGCAGCTTTGGTTTCCTCAAGTGCACAGCTGTATCGCTGTCTTTCGTGAACACACATTCACACCAGTGTGCTTTTAGCCCCCTCTTCTGACAGGCTGTCAACACCTGTCTCTCAGGTAGGGGTCCACTTCACAGAGCTGTCAGTCACTTAATGTGCAGGTGACAGACTTTTACGCTTGTCCTCCTCAGAATGACTGCTCTCCGTCACTGGCATGTCTGCATTTTCTCTACATTTTATTTTGTATAGTATGGTATTTGTCGCTTCGGCTAATACAAAATGACAGGTACGAAATGGCATGATATTAGATTCAAAAAGGGAGAAAGTTATGTACAGTTGAAGGCAAAACTATTAGCCCTTCTGTGAAGTTCTTCCCACGTGATTTTTAATGGAACAAAGCCATTTTCACAGTATTTTCTATAAAACAACTTCTGGAGAAAGTGTTATTCGTTTTAGATTGGATAGAATAAAAGCAGTTCTTAAATGTTTTTTCAGGTCAATACAATTAGCCCCTTTTTAAGTGTCATTTATTATTATTTTCGATTATTTTTTTCGCACTTTAAGCTCAATATATCTTCCAAAATAACTAGAAAAATATGCACTGTCATTATGGCAAATGAGTTATTAGAACATAGTTATTAACTTGTTAAAAAATTGTCTCTCTTAAACAGCACTCAGTTTTATTTGGAACAAAATCAATGCCAGAAGTATTTGCGTTAGCCCATAGCCTATCCCAATCTTGACATGCCTAGGTGAGTTTAAACAGTGTTAAAAGGCGATACGAAAGCAAACACTTTGTAGCCTAATATTAATAACCCCTCAATGGTTATGCCATAATAGATGGCGCTGTATAACCGAAGATGCTCCTTTAATGCATTCTGTTATGTTAGATCATTTTTAAATTACACCTCATCATACCTGAACACTCTACGTCTAACAATTCCAAGAGAACTGTTTTGTATGACATTCATTATTGTCCTTACCCCTGGCATTGTCTTTATTTATTAATTTATTTATTTATTATATTTCCTGTTTCTCTTTTTTATGTAGTTTATATTCTTTATAGCAGTCAGTAATAATAAATGTTACCTCTATGGAATATATAGTTAATAGAGATAATGTGCAATATCATATTTGTCAAAAGACAGTTTACGTGCATGTAACCCCACCGGTACGAGCAGGAGTGATCCTATGATACCGGAATGGGAGACGCTCTACGAGGAGGCGAAAGATCGCTGGATCACCTCTTGAGATCTGAGGAATGAGGTTTATACGATCACAAAACTGAATATTTTGGAAGTGAAATCTGGAAGTTGAATATGAAGTATTGAATTTAAGTATGAAAATGTGTTTTGAATTGGCGTTCACAGCTTAAATAAACAGCTATGTTAATTTTCAGGACCTAAAATTACAAACCCTGGCAATACAAGTCTTTAAAATGCAAGCACTTGTTAATTCAATGTATTTTATTTTAGTTAGTGCTATTCGATAAGCTTTTTATTTCAATACTTTTGGCATTGATTTTGTTCCATAGTTTTACAGCATGGCTAATAATTTTGCCTATTTATTGTCCCCTCAAATACCCCTTTTTAAAAAATGCACCTTTCCTAAGCAGGTGTTCCTTCTAAAATAAGATAAATCTGTCAGCATGGGTCACTTCAAAAATGAGAACAATCAAGACCGTCATACTGAAGGTTTATTTTCATAAAATAGTTGGCCACTTCATAAGGCCCTTTGGAATGGATGTCCAATAATGTCGTGCGTGCTTCTCTCCCAAGATTCTTTGCACACGTTTAATTTGCTATGCAGAGGTTTTTAGGTCTCCTACACCCTTTATCTCATGAAGAGCTCACCCTGGAGGGTAATTTCGGCTTGAGGAGGAGCTCTTCAACATGCACAGTATGGCTGCGTTCCATTCTGAAGAAGATTTTTTTTATTTTATTTTTTTTTTATGTCTTGTCCTGTTGTTCAACTGTTTTACTTGACTGCTCTTGCATTGTTGGGACAGGAGCCCAGATTAGACTGCATTCAGGGACATCCGAGGCCCCTCGTCTGCTTTCACAACCTTGTTCTGCTTCTGGCAGACCCACATACTGTACCACTGCTACCATTGGACAAATGTACATGAAACGAGTGTGAATTGAATAGCTCTCTTTCATTTAGAAGTTGTACTTTGCAAATTGTGGTGGCGCTTTAAAGAGGCCTTTTTCATTTATTTACTTGGAGCCTTTTATCCATAGCAATTTGTAAATGCGGGGAAATGCTACAGCAATTAATCATAAGGAACTAACAATATTAAGAGTGCCTCGATGCAGAATTTTAAGCATTTGCACCAGGAGAGTGCTAAGTGAATTTTTATTTTTTTAAACCTGCAATGGTTTTGACCTAAATATGACACTGCAGTTCAGATGCTTAGGAAGAGTTTGTTTATTTGAACAAAAAAGTAATAAAAAGGTTATTGCATATACAAAGCATTCAAAGAGGAATGCAAAGCTGAATTAGTTAACCAGTCATTTATGCCATTCTTCATGACACGAGATCATTCAGAAATCATTTTAATTTGGTGCTTGAGGAACCACGCACCATTTATTTTTTATTTTTTAATCAATGTTGAACTTCTGCTGTGTCATATTTGTGTGAAGACAGTGAAATATATTTTTTGGTCAATATTCTTTGATAATTGCAATTTTGCAAGAACTGCTTTGTTTTTGTAGCAGTGAGTTAAATGACTTGTCACTTTTGACAAGTGTGATGTATCCTTGTTCCTTGCTCAATAAAAGTATTAAAAGTGCAATAGGAGATCTTGGAAAATGCTAACATTAGCCTGATAGCAATGAAAACCTACATCCCTCCCTGCAAATCACCATTCATAGCCATACCACTTGAATGCATGCACTTTACATAACATTAACTGAGGAGTAAGATTTATATTGAAGATGCCATTTACAATACCAAACTTAAAAAAAAGATCTAATGTTTTGATTGGACAGATTGTTCTTGATACTACAACCTCACACAGAATATTAAAATTCATATGAACACACTTCATTAAGCATTTACACACAGACATCACCTATGCTATATAATTGCAGGTTAACTATGTGTATTTTAACATATATTAGATTGCAATTTTATCTTAATTTGATTATAATGCAATAATGTGCACCTTTTTTAAAGCTGCTTCGAAACAATCATTATAAAAAGTGTTACACAAGTAAACCTGAATTAAATTGAATATAAATAAATCTGTACTACTTAATTTAATAATTGCTATCAGGATGTGAAGAAACTTTCATCCAGCAAAACTTGTTTCTCAAGACAATCACATATTAGACTTCAATTTAAAAACTTGATTGGTAGTGTAATAATGATTTTCAATGAAGGAACACTAGCTTCTTCTTCTTTTATTTTTTATAAATCAACTGGATAAAGGACAGGTCAACCAAAAATAAAATGCTGTCATTTTCCTCTGCTTTATGTTGTTCTAGGCCAGCATGACTTATTTCCGCCGAACACAAAAGTTATTTTGAAGAATTGTGTTGGTCTCTTTATTCCCCGTAGTTTCCAGTGAATGAAGGCTGAGGCATTCGGAAGACACCAGAAACACAATAAAAGCTGACTGATGCTCTCTATTCCAAGTCTTTTGAAGCCATACGATAGCTTTATGCGAGGAACAGGCCAAGTCATTATATTTTTTCAGAGAACCTAGAATAAAGTGCACAAGCAAGTCATGTAGACCACTTTCAAGATTGTTTTATGGGGGTTTTGTATGCTGTGCATTTTTTTTTTTTCTTCCCCAAAGACTAGAACATTTTGTATCTGCAATTACTCCTTTTGTATTCCTCTGAAGACAGTAAGTCATACAGCATTTGAATGTAAAGGCAGGAATTTTCATTTTTGGATGAACCATCTCTTGAAGAGCTGTCTTTCTCCATTTGTCCTCAGCCCTTTTGAAATGCCATCACAGTTGCCATCTACGCACACCAAGTTTGACAGTTCTGCTGGTATTCTTTGCTGCTCTTCTCATTTTTGCTCCTCTGTTTTTCTTCTCCTCAGCCTACAGCACCTTTTATATAGTGGGATTGGTGCTGTCCATGCAGATCCCCTTTGTTGGTTTCCAGCCCATCCGGACGAGTGAACACATGGCTGCTGCAGGTAAGACTGGTTTACGCTATTCCTCATCAACTGTTGCTCTTTTACATTGGTTTTTAGAGCTGTTCTCTCAGCACAAATCCATCTGGGAGATTGTTTACGCGACAACAGATCTGCAGCTGGAGTTCATGGCTGTTGGGAAAATGTGAGAAGCAGTTAAGTACGTGGGTTAATGGTGCATGTGTGTGTGTTCGCAGGTGTATTCGCATTGCTTCAGGCTTACGCTTTCCTGCAGTATCTGAAAGACAGACTTACCAGACAGGAGTTCCAGACGCTGTTCTTTCTAGGCGTTTCTCTGGCTGCGGGGGTGGTTTTCCTTACGGTTATTTACCTTACTTACACAGGTGAGTGCAAAAAGTTACTTGTCGTTAAAACCTTGGGACTACAAAAATGTATACAGTTGAAGTCAAAATGATCTTGAATGAATAAGCTTTTCTGTGAATTTCTCTTTCAAATATTTAGCAAATTGTTCAATAGAGCATTCATTTGGTTAAATTTCTATTATGTTTAATAGAGCATAAATTGTTTAATGTTTTTCTTGCCTAGAGGAAACGCAACTGGTGCGATCGGTTCTCTTTGAAATAGACT
>CAIGQW010055978.1:4198372-4247719 GCA_903798125.1 Danio choprae | reverse complement strand
TAGCGCTGTCGCCTCACAGCAAGAAGGTCGCTGGGTCAGTTGGCATTTCTGTGTGGAGTTTGCATGTTTTCCCCGTGTTTGCGTGTGTTTCTTCCGGGTGCTCTGGTTTCCCCCACAAGTCCAAGACATGCGGTGTAGGTGAATTGGGTAAGCTAAATTGTCCGTCATGTAAATGTATGGGTGTTTCCCATTATTAGGTTGCAGCTGGAAGGGCATCCGCTACGTAAAACATATGCTGGATAAGTTGGCGGTTTGTTCCGCTCTGGCGACCCCTGATTAATAAAGGGACTAAGCTGAAAAGAAAATGAATAAATGAATATTGAAATATTACAATTATCATAAGGTCATAGTAATTAATGTTGAATGCACTGCTGAAAATTAACATCTTTGTCAGCATTTTTAGTTTTTAATACAATTATATCAGCATCTAAATCCAATAAAATATGCATGTTAAATATGTGAAAACAAATCCTTGAAACAGGATGTAGTTATATTTTGTCTCATTGTGTCCTTAATATCATATATGATTATTTAACACATATTACTGATTAAAGGTATTCACTTCTTTGTAGAAAAAGAAGCTCGAATGAAAGAAAGTTTGCATGTTTAATTATTACTTTAAATGAAAAGTTCACCAAGCAGTGACAATCTTTCTATTCAAAATCGAATTAAGTTTCTTTCTGTTCTTGAATACAAAGGAAGATATTTTGAATATTGTTGGTTGATAAGATCCATTGACTTCTATAGTATTTTTTGTTCCTACTATGGAAGTCGATAGGACCCAGCAAACCACCGTTCTTCAAAATATCATGTCTTCAACAAAAGAATTAAACTCAAATCTTTACAACCACACAAGCCTGAGTAAGTGAGGTCATTTTCATTTGATGAACTGCTGTCTCTTTAACATGGAAGGTTTGTAGCATAACAAAATCCCATCAAACACAGCAGCTGTATTTGATGAGGTCTATTTAAATGTATGGTTCTCTGTTAAAAAAAATGCTTCTGTGTGTATGCTTTACTCACATTTTACCCTTCTCTATCAAAAGGTTGCGAGTGTCAACCTGCTAGCTACATTGTCAGTGAATAGATTGCACCATAATAATTTTTTCCCCATGCCTGACTGATTTGCAGAATACTTTTTTAATTTTTTTTCCCGTCGAATATTAAAAACCTTCATTGCTTTTTACTTGTCAAGTAGAGGACACAGTGCTGATAGACTATAAAACACTTTTTTTTTTTCTTTTCGCAAGCAACACATCACCCTTGATGACATGCACACGCCAACTTCTTTTAGATTTTGCCCTTGACTAAATCACCCAAATCAAACAGCGTTCAGTGGAGGAGTAGAAAAACACATCCACAGCGTCACGTCCAATTCTCTGCCTTCTCACCTGAATGCAGCGTGACTCTCTGACCTCAGCCTCTTAACACGGCACCTCTGCCGGTATATATGGAGTCAGGGTGATTTGCTTGTATTCCCGTCGCACCCAGGGCTTTCATTAATCTTTCTTCTGCAGGGCCTCGTCTGCAGCAGGCCTCTGAGATCTCATTAAGCACTTCCCTTCGCCCGCCACACTGCTTTTCAAACCGAGTGCAGTCTCGCGCTGTAGATTAATTGAAAACGTTGCCGGCTATATGTGCGGTATTAAGGTTCACTGGATGTTGTCCAGGCTCGTCAGTGCCTCAGAAAGTGCTCTTGAGTCGGTAACAGCCGGGTGGTTTGCATGCGCGTGTTTGTGTTTAATCACTCTGTTGTGTTAATGTGCTTTCAGGGTACATTGCTCCTTGGAGTGGGCGTTTTTACTCTCTCTGGGACACTGGGTAAGTATGCCGCACCGTTTACATTGCATACGGTCTCTTTGTTTTGGTGTTCGGCGGTATGAGTGAGTTGCTAATAGCTCATTAGCACACCCCGTTAAACGGCTTAACAAAAGAGCTGATTTTTGTCGCAGGCTCAAGTATGTAGCATGATTTGTGTGTGTAAGTGGGGCTCTTAGTTTGGCTTAAATTTGCTCTGAATAGCTGCCTTCGGTTTATATGCATTCAAAACACTAATGAAATGGTGGTGGTAGCGCACAAGCACACCGCATGACAGATCCTAATTATTATTTGCTTTGATTTTTGATTAATAGAATTTAGTTAAATCTGTGAAATCTGTTTGGGTCACTTTTCTTTAATTCCAAACTCTCAATTTACCTTTTTTATTATTATAATTAGTTTTTAGATAAATTAACCATTATTTAGATCTTTCAACATTCAATATGAAGTTTTTAGTGATTTGTTCTTTATTTATAATACTTTTTTTGCTGAAATGCATGCTTTCATTTAACAGACCAAAAATAAAATCTTTTAGTTTGCAAACACACACTGTAGCAGACCCATTAACCAGTTTTTTTTTGTGTGAAAAATATCTTCAGAATTTGACTTTTCTATTTTTCTCTTTTTTTTAATTTATTTACTAAAATTGTTTTTATACTTTTTTAAAATTTAAAATTTATATTTATTTATATATTTTTATTTGTTAATTATGTATGCATGTATGCATGCATGTATGCATGTATTTATATATGTTTATTTATTTATCTTTATTTATTTTATTATTATTATTATTATTATTATTATTATTATTATTATTATTATTATCATTATTATCATTTAAAATATATTATTTCTTCTTTTTTTTTTTTTAAAGGAGAAGTGTTGCAAAATATATTTTGCATATTGCAAAATTCTTAATGGTCTTAAAAGTAGGCTTGATAAAAGTTATTTCTATTGATTTTGAGGTGGAATGTGACCCATACAACTTTTCAACGGTTTCCTGAAACTCATACATTTAGTTTTTCCTGAATGTCATCTGTTATATAGGCTGCACATCCATAAAGCTAAACTCCTGAAGTGTACCTGATGTAATTTATTGCTGTTTTATACATCAGTAGACCGAGACTCAAGCACTCAGTTTCACATCGGCTCTCGTAGCAGCATGAAACGACTAATTTAAGAAATGATATACACAAGAAATGAACAATGCCACAATGCTAGAACATTTCCATCCCGTTGCAATCAACCTGTCACTGCAAGTGTTTTTGAGCGATGCGCTTGAGTGCAAGTTCTCACGAAACGTACCAGTTTTGTCACATCACTCGCTCACATTGCATATTGGGTGTTTGGTTTAAGTGTCTAGTGTGACTCTTAGCTAAAAGTTTTCAGGAATTTCGGTTTAGTGCATCACCATTTGATGGAGAGAAAAAAAAAACTTTATGCATTTATTTTATTTATTTATTTATTTATGAATTTATTTGTTTCTGATTTATTTTATTTATTTAAGCATTTATTTATGCATTAATTAATTAATTAATTAATTAATTAATTTATTTATTTATTTATTTATGCGTTTATTTAACCCAAAGCCTTAAAAAGCTCTATTTTGAAAGAATTTATTAATTTAAATTGATTCTGTGGGTGGGTAAATCATGGGTAAAATATAGTAAACCATTTTTACAAACCAAATTACAAACATCGAATAATACAGCAGAGCACAGGAAATAATAAAAATAATAATAAAAATAAAAATGAGTTTTAAGGGAGTCCAACAGTATTCAGGTACAGACATTGAATAATCAAATGTAAAATAGAACTTCTTAGTCTTAATTGTATAAATAATTCAATAAAAAATTATCTTTATTAATGCTACAAATGTTATAATTTATTGTGCTTAAATTTTTATTAAACTTTCTTGAAATTCTATAAATAAATAATAAACTTTCAGTCGGTTATGGGTAAACTCCACAAATATCTTATGTTCTGAACTGTGGCTTCTGGCCAATAATAATCCAGGAATATATGAAGTATATAAACTCAACATAGGATATAGATGCTGAAGTAGGACTGCACAATATTGGAAAAATCTGATATTGCGATATTTGTTTTGCTGCAGTATATGTTATGTGCTATGAATATAATTTCAGCAGATAATTTGAATAGCTGTATTTGGAAAGACTTCATTCATTTAGATCAACTGGGATGATCAAGGGCATAAAATCTACTAAATTACAAGCATATATAAATACAACAGAGCAAAAATAAAAGCAAAATAAACAGTTCTTTGTGGTTTTCTAGGGTGTCTAACAGTATTCAAATTACAAACATTTAACAATTAAATGTCATAATATGGTCATTATTTTATAAATAATAAAAAAAATTATATATCTAAAATTATATATCTTTTAATAATCTAATTCTGTGATGAGACTATTGCAGATACACACATTGCGATATCGATTCTCAAACGATGTATTGTTCAGCCCTATGCTAAAGCAATATATTGTGCAGCCCTAGCCTATATCACAACCTTGATTATGTTATCAGCTCTGCAGGCCCACCAGTTTTACTTGCTGCCGTAAACCCATATGCTGTTTGCTTCCGGCGGCTTCTTGTTCTTTGCCCTCAGTGAAGAGTCTCCCATCATAAATTCATAAATGTGTAACTCCCTCAATGCAGCAGCTCTGCAGGGAGAGCCAGAGTCTTGCTGTGCGCAGTCAGCCCATCTGAACTGCAGATACCGAAGGGCAGGTCATCAGATAATGATCACAACACTGATAGTGGCCAAAACTGAGTGCAGTAACGCAGGGAAATGGATGAGCAAAGACTCCACAACAAGCGACCCCCTGTTCTGTGCCCAGTTTAGCGCATACTGTGAGGCTTTCGCATGTCCGAATTCCTGACATTGTTTCACTTATTAGGTTCCGTTTCATTTCTTTTTATAAGGCAAACTTTCATCCTTGGGGAGTGGAGTGAAACTTTTTGTCCGCTGGAGATGCTCCTCGTTGATCTAAAAGAGGCTTTTTTTCTTCAAAGTGTTGTTTTGATATGGATTTTGTGGATGCTTTGCTTTTGAAACCGACACAATTCAGTGGAGCTCCTTTTTGAAACGGTTTAAATGGATTTTAAAGGCAATACCAAATCAGAATTAAACTCTTTGTTTAAGGGTGTGTGAAATGCATCCCCTAAATTCTTGTTTTGAAGGTGTTTGTTGCACATCAATGAAGACTTTACCGGTTTCATTTTAGGGGTGTGTGATATGACCAAAATGATGTATAACACAGTAATTTTAATTCTTGGTAACAATATATTTCATGATTAATTCCTCCTGACGACCTGAAACCTACAATTAATCTGTATATAATCGAAACATGACAAAGGGAATGGGACAACTGCATAAATAATAAATTACACAAAATTAACCTGAAAATAAAATGATAATTTGCAAAGTGTCTTTCATTTGAGACCAGGCATGAATAAACTGTCTATACTAGATGTTGAATTGGACATTCTAGGTTGACTCATTTGTATATACTAAATAACAAAGCACCCCCTAAATGTAATTACTGCCAAGCTGCTCTTACCATAAAACATATTTTGTTGGAATGTGGAAGTTTGAATACCATTAGACAACATTTTTGATAAGGAGAGTATTTTGATGGACATTTTTAAAAAGATACCACAAGGAAGAATCTTAAATTATTTATTAAAAATTAAACTGAATAATCATATTTAACTTTGAATATATTTTTTTGTGAATTTTATTTATTTTTATTTATATATTTGTCTGTAACTTTTTATTGTAATACGAATTTGTTTTTATCATTTGATATTTTTATGTATATCCATTTTGTGGCAATAAATAAATAAATAAATATATATTTTATATATATATTTTATATATATATATATATATATATATATAGATAGATAGATAGATAGATAGATAAATAGATAGTTCTAATAAATAAAAATAAAAAAAAAAAAAAAAATACTCCCCCCCCCCCCCCCCCCCCCCCCCAAGTGTTAGCTTCTCACATTAAATTAAAATCTGATTTTGATTTTATCCCTCCAATTGATGCTTTGTTCCTTAATAGAACAACAACAAACATTATCTTTAATTTTTTATCAGTGTAACACCACATTCTCTGAGCAGATTTATTATGATGCGGGCACTAGGACCCAGCGTGTGAGGCTGCTTCTAAGCTAATTCAAAGATTATATTGTACAAAAAATTATTAATTGACCTGATACTGAATTAAGCTCTATGATTAGTGTCAATAAGTCAATCCTTTTTTTTTTTTTCATATTTTCTGACCAATGTGTCGCAAGACTAAGCCCTCTGACATAACTTCAGGTTATTTGTGTATTCTACTTTAAATTTTAATGTTACCAGGCAGGCATTAGAACCTGGGGGAGGCTGTTAATCGACAGAGGCTATAGATCTACACAAGTGACAGAGATATTGTACACAGAGTTATTCTGTACTCACATTTGCAGTTTGTCGATAATCCAAAACAGGTAATCTAAGTCACAAGTAAAAGTTTACCTCAGATTGCTGACACCTGATCTTACTATAAGCTCTCCAATCAGCATTTCCCGCAGTCTTATGAGCAGAATCTTGCTCAGGACAGGCTCATGCACATGTCTTTACATGCCATGCTATACATAGAATAAAAAATACAGAGTACACCCCTCGCAAATCTCTCATTTAAGTTGATATTTTCTATAGGAAACTTCACAAAATTATATTTGTCCATATACATTAGATTAGTCAGTATTGAAGCCAAATCTAATTAATTAACTTATGATAATTGTTAAATTAGTACACCCAAATTTATACGTTAGGGAAAAATATTAAATAAAACATTTAAAAAGAGCAAAATTCAAGAGAAACAAGACTATTATAATATTTATAATGTAGTTTGTATATTAATTTCCAATGTTTCGCATGAATTTAAATGCATTATCTTTACATTTCTAAAGTTGCTCGGTGACTAAAATATTATTTTAATTAATATATATACATTTAATAAATCTATTTTGTTAAAATGCATCCAAATATATTAGCTATATTCACTGAGAAATGGATAAAAGTATTAATTTTCAAAATGGGGTGTGCTCAATTGTGTTGAGTGCTGTATATACCGCCCAGCCCTAGTTCATTTTAATTGAATGAGAGAACTTTCAGGTTAGAAATCTGCACTGTGTAACATGGACCAGTAATTGGCAGCACAATGATTTATTTTTATTAATTTATTTAGAAACAGCTCATTAAAGAATGCCATACCTCGCATAAATCTAGCAGAATTCAACCAATCACACAGTGACTTTAAAACTCAAAGTGCAGCAGGAGTCATTAAGCTAATCAGCTTTAAAGTGAGTTGTTTTTTTTTTTGCAACGTTTGTGTTTGTACATGATATGCTAATAAAGCCCTCTCTGCCTGTTATCCTCAGATATGCAAAGATCCACATCCCCATTATCGCCTCAGTGTCTGAGCACCAGCCCACAACCTGGGTTTCTTTCTTTTTTGACCTGCACATCCTGGTCTGCACCTTCCCAGCAGGCCTCTGGTTCTGCATCAAGAACATCAACGATGAGCGAGTCTTCGGTGAGCATTACTAACAGCCTTGCAATTCAGCTCACGTTCATCTGTGGATCGCTTTTCACAAAATGGCAGCTTTCGTGTCTTTCTTTAAGTCTTCATTGCTAGAAAACACTGTGATATGAAGAGAATCAGGAGTTTTAGCACTGCGTTTTATTCTCAAAAGAAAAGATGAAATTCTTGCTTTATATTTTTTGACATGTTTGAGTCAAATGTTTTTACAGAGGGGATTTTGGGTAGCTCTATTCACTTCATAATTCAAAAACATTAATAAAAGCTCCTGAAGTTGAGTTTTATAGCTCAATGCAGTATGGGAAAAAAACAATTTTGAGAAAACAGCCTTTAAAAATATGAATTGTAATCAATCTACAGACACAGATTGAGAGTCTGACAAAGGAAACACTCAAAAGTATATTTTAGATTAGCGCTGCATGATATTGGAAAAATCTGGCATTGCGACGATATTTAGTTTTTCTGCGATTATATATTGTGATATACTCCTGTCTGTCTGTCTGTCTATATATCTAGCTAGCTAGTAAATGATTGAATAGCACTATTTGGAAAGATTTTTTTTGTTCACACAAGGTTTAATTCTCGCTCTTAGCAAGCCATTATGACTTTTGCTTTATTCTAGTTTGGTCCTTATTAATAGTTATTAAGGGGGTTTAGATAATGTGTAGAAATGTATAAATTTTGCATAAAATGTAATAAACTAGAAGTATGGATAAATGCAACAGCAGCTAAAAGTGAAATAAACGGTGCATGCCTTGTGGTTTTGAATATGTAAAGGAAAATATTACACTGCAAAGTCAACTCAACATTGCATATCTATGCAATGTGACTATTGGGGATGCACACGTGATATCGATGCTGAAACGGTATATTGTGCAGCCCTATTTTAGATGTTTTCTGAAAATACACTTAATGAAAACACAAAATCGTGAAATTAAAAGCTCATGAAAATTTTTGCTTGCCGATTTTTGCCTTAAACATTTTTGTCCCTCAATTCTCAGGGAAAAAAGCTCAATATTAAGCCTCTAGAAGTACAACTAAAGCTTATTCCATCATTTCTCTCTCTGTCTCTGCAGACTTTATTATGATCAATTTTAGGAT
Organism: Danio choprae; assembly: GCA_903798125.1. Classification (NCBI taxonomy): domain Eukaryota; kingdom Metazoa; phylum Chordata; class Actinopteri; order Cypriniformes; family Danionidae; genus Danio; species Danio choprae. The sequence goes on along the minus strand of CAIGQW010055978.1, from coordinate 4,239,182 downwards.
GTAGTGTTTGTATCTTCTTTGTGCCTGTTGTATTTTGATGTCTGCGTTGAGCATTTTCATTTATGGAGGAACTTGAGAACAGGATGCATTGAATTAGTTTCAGTCCCCTGAAGATTTTGTTTTATTATCATTTTTTTTAATGGCTGTCATGACTGTCCTGATGCCTTTGAGCAGAACAAACAAGGGAACGTGAACAGACGACATGTTGCGACATGTTTAAAGGCCCATTTCTGCGCTGTTGAGATTCTCTCTGGAGTCATTATTCAGTGCAGGCTTATAAACACTAGGCAGCAGTTAATTATCTGCAGTGTCTTGTCTACCGGAATAATAGCTGGTGTTTTCTCTGTCGCCCTCTAGTGGCTCTGTATGCCATCAGCGCGGTTTACTTTGCGGGTGTGATGGTGCGTCTGATGCTGACACTCACTCCGGTGGTTTGCATGCTCTCGGCCATCGCCTTCTCCAGCGTCTTCGAGCACTACCTAGGGGACGATTTGAAGCGTGAGAACCCACCGGCTGAGGACAGCAGTGATGACGACGACAAGAGGAATCAGGGAAACCTCTATGATAAGGTCAGGGAAGGGTCAGAGTTCAGGCTGAGGGGAAAAAAAAGTTGCATTTGAAGCTTTACTGTACAATTATATCTGCATTTAAATATAAAAACATAATTGAAACATAAATGAATGTTTTTTTTGATGCAGTGATATGTTAAGTTAATATTAAAAATATAATATGATGTGTACTATAATGTAATTTTATTTGATCTTAAAATATTACAATATTTAATTTAAAGCAAAATATTACAACATTCATTTATTAAAGCTTTATACATTAATATAAAATTTTGTTGATAATTATCTGCATTTTTGTATGCTATTTTAGATTGTTTGATGGGCATAACAACAATTTGGAATAGTCAGATATCTTTATTTTTTATAGTTAATTTTGTTATTATTTGTGCTTGTTGTTATTAAACCGTTAATGTTTAGAAAGTTAAATATAAAAATGTCTTAATTAATCAATGTGTTTTTAAAATAATAATTTCATATATAACCATTTAATAACTGGTCATGCATTAAAATATTCCTGATAAAATATGAATTAAATTGTTGATATAACATTGCAGTTATGCACATCTATATTCAGCATATGATAAATTAATTTTAGAATAATTACACCTGTAATCATTTTGATTTAAAGTTGCTGAAAACAGAATGTGTCATGGTTGGCTTGTTCATAACGCGCGCACACACACACACACACACACACACTTACATGCATGCATATGTAGATAAATATATTAATTTGAAATCCAACTGGTGTGTCTGTGTGTATTTACAGGCCGGTAAAGTCCGAAAGCACGTGTCTGAGCAGGACCGTCCAGAAGAGGGTTTGGGCCCGAACATCAGAAGCATTGTGACCATGTTAATGCTGATGCTCTTGATGATGTTTGCGGTGCACTGCACGTGGGTCACCAGCAACGCCTACTCCAGTCCCAGTGTCGTGCTGGCATCATACAACCACGACGGGTAAAGACACAGTCATGTAAACCCGTTTTCTTTTTTAAAAGCCGAAATATTTGAATTATTGATTTTCTTCTTCTTTACCTTCAGATCACGCAACATTCTGGATGATTTCCGTGAAGCGTATTACTGGCTCAGGCAGAATACAGATGAGCACGCTCGAGTGATGTCCTGGTGGGACTATGGGTATCAGATCGCAGGCATGGCCAACCGCACCACACTGGTGGACAACAACACTTGGAATAACAGCCACATAGCACTGGTGAGGAAAACCAACTCGATTTACACTCATTTAAACAAGACATGATATGAAAATATGACTTTTTTTTCCTTTTTGAGTGCTATAATTGGGTCCCCGGTGCATCTGCCAACCTAGGCATTGGACGATAAACTGGTTTCAAGGTTTACCGTGGTTTGGAAAAGTCAAAATAGTTATAGTTTTTTTATTATTTATTATTATAATTTTTTTACTATTACTATCGACATCCTAATGTGTGTATCTGCAATAGTCACACTGCAGGATGGACAATGTTAAGTTAAAATTATAGACCAGGAGTCACATTTCAGAACGCTTGAAAATAAATTGTATCTATTCATAATTAATAAAATAATGATAGTAAATACATAATAGTTATAAAGTTTAATAATGATTATATTAATAATAAGTAAATGCATAAAATGAAAATATATAAAGTTAAAATAATAATAAATAAATTCAATTATTACATAACATAACTTAAAGTACTGCTGGAAGAAACGTCAATAAAACTCAAGTAAAGAGTCCAGATGTGATGAAAAGATTTTTCTAATATTCAGCCCTAATTTCTGACATCCGAGCCACTAAGGACATTTTATTTATTTATTTATTTTAAGGAAATGTGCAGAATAGTGTTGGTAAAATGCTCTAACTTCAAATACAAAACAAGTATGTCACTTCATATAGTGTGAATGGGCTTGTTACCATGTGTGGCTACAGTTTCCATTGTCTCAGACTGTATTCACAGAGACCAGAGTTTTGTTGTTATTTTATCCACAAAACACTCAATATTGTAATTTTATAAACACACATTTGTTGTGCACTGTACAGTCCGCTGACTGACGTTTTACATTTTCTTTGAAGATAAGAAAAGTTTGTGAATAGTATAATGTTTCTTTGTGAAGGCCAGCACATTATAACAGAGCAGGAGCATCGCTAGTTGATGAGTTTAATCAACTTTACTCCACAAAGACTATGTAAATGTATCCACTAACCATTCAGAAACATCCTGGCTCAGTCTAGAAGTTGTAACCTCTTCCTCCTCCCCATCATTTGTCTGACTTCGCATTGAATCTGCTACTGATTACTTCAGACCGTTTTAGCCAGGCTTTTTTTTCTGAGTACTTGAGATTTGCTTGTTTTGTGGTTTCAGGAGTGTCAGAATAACCTATGAAAGCTCCGCCCTCTTCTAAAGAGCAGCAGCTCATTTGCATTTAAAGGGACATGCACAAAAACATAATTTTACACCAAATAGGGGGTAAATTTGACAAGATAATATTAAATGATCTTTTGGTATTTTGAGCTGAAACTTCAGACAATTTCTGACATCTTATGAAAAGGACCATAGTATGTCTCCTTTAAGAATGAACTGACTTCTGAAGACGAGCTGATTTGTGTTGGTATAAGTGCTTCAGTGTCTCGGTAGCGCCATCTTGAGCACACGGAGAGATCTGCATTAACGCTGTGTTGTGTACCGCAGGTGGGAAAAGCAATGTCCTCCAATGAGAGTGCAGCCTATGAGATTATGAAGTCGCTGGATGTGGATTATGTTCTGATCATCTTTGGAGGAGTGATCGGATACTCGGGGGATGATATCAACAAGTTTCTGTGGATGGTGCGCATTGCTGAAGGCGAGCACCCTAAAGACATCCGGGTTAGTGTCAACCTCTCCTACATTATATACAGAGTGCTGTATTTTTGTTGTTATAAATTAGAGTTAGGAAGAATAGTTTTCTGTTAATGTACATTTAGAACTTTAAAAATGTTTGGTTTAAGCATTATATTAACATTGTCCTTATTACATGTTAAGTTTACATGTAAAGTTTATTTATTTATGAATGTAGTTTTATTCATTTATTGTAATACCTACAAATCTGTTATTATTATTATTATTATTATTATTATTATTATTATTATTATATAATACATTATGTATTTGCTTGGAATAATTTTCTTTTGTTTAAAGTTTATTGATGATATTTAGTGCTGGGCAAAGATTAATCCTATTCAAAATAAGTTTGTTTTGACATAGTTTGTGTGTCTGTATTAAATATATTATGTATATGTGATACACACACGTACATGAAAACAAAACTTTACTAAATATTTTTTTTCTACATGGATCTTTAAATTTATATATATATTTTGCATCATATACATGTTGATACACAGACTTCAATATGTACACACACTTAATTTGTCGCGGTTAATTGCGATTAATTTAGGCCCAGCACTAATAATATTATGTGTTTTAATAATATGTCATATTTATTTAAATATATAATAATTTAAAATGAACCAAATATACATATTTAAAATATTCAATTGTATTTTTTTCAATGCAGTGAACTTCTCAGAAAGGAGTTTAGGATTTTTTGCTTTTTACTTTTTAGGACTTTTTTTGACTTGTGCAAAGTTATTTATTTATTAATGTTCTTTATTCAGTCATTTATTGTAATATCTACAGTTCTGTTTTTATTATGATTATTATTAATATTATTATTATTATATAATAATGATAAAAAATGTATTATTATTATTATGTTATCATGTATTTGCTTGGTGTATATAATTTATTTAAATTGAACATTTATTGATAATATGTATTAATCATTAGAATTAAATAATTATATAATAACAATAAAATCTAATTTAAATTAGTTTATTTATTTTTAACTACCTATCTGCCATATTATTACGCTTTAAAAAAGTATGAATTCAACTTGTTTAATTTCTGTTCAATGGAAATGCTATTTTTTGTCATTTATTTAAATATGCATTTTATAATTTTTCGAAGTGAAGGTAATGAACTTCTCAGACAGGAGTTTAGGACTTTTTGCTTTAGTGTGCAGTTCGACTGTCATATCAGTTCTCTCTCAGAGCACATTATATCTGAAAATTAATCCTCTTTAACACACCATCACTACAGCACTTAATACAGAGCTTTATGTAACATTCACTGTCTTCTCCACTGTAACTCAACACCATTACTGTTGCTGAAGCCTGCACTTAGTTGAATCATGTATGTTTTATTTTTTTGTTTTTGTAGGAAAGTGATTACTTCACACCGCAGGGAGAGTTTCGGGTTGATAAAGCTGGATCTCCCACCCTGCTCAACTGCCTGATGTACAAGATGTCTTACTACCGCTTTGGGGAAATGCAAGTGAGTGCTGTGTCCTTTCATTCATCACATAACAGACTGTTAGTTAAGTAATAACTAGGGATGTCACTTCACACAAAATTTCCAAGAATGATCCTTATTTAAATGAACAATTAATCCATTCAATTAATGTTAAAAGAATAGTTTGCCCAAAAAAGAAAATCACCCCATAATTTACTCACCCTCATCCTCTGGATATGACTTTTTATCTGTCATACAAACACAGTCAGAGTAGTTTTTAATTTTATCATGGCTCTTCCAAGCTGTATAATGGTGTTGGTGGTGACTTTTGTTTTAAAGCTTCAATAAATCTGTCGTCAACCTGACCCATATGCCACCAGGGTGTTAATGTATGTCACATAAAGTGAATTGATATGTTTTTATAACACAAATATTTCTAGATTTTAGATTAAAATCTCAAATCTGACTTCTGGAACGCTGCGAATGCATGCGACTTATGACTAGGGCCAGACAGAATCTGCAGACATTTATTGCTATTTCTGCCTGGAATTTTATAAAAATTCTGCAGATTTATGCGGAAGGATTTTAGGAGTATCATAAACTTAAAAACGTATTAAATAAAAGTTAAAAAGATATAATTTTTTATTTCATATAGTGTTTACAATGCAAATCCAAAAGGCCCACAGTGGCTTCTCCTATCACAGCTAATTACATTTTTCTTTTTGATATTTGATGGCAGTTTATTAGGAAGTGACAATTATGTTTTATTTGACTCTTTTGATGGAAACGGTGCAAATGTGTTTTGCAATATTCCAGTAGTGTGTGTAAATCAAATTCACGTCTTTGGATGGAAGCATAGCTGTTGTCTGTATTGATGAAACTAATGGCGCATGTCGTCTCCGCAGCTGGACTTCCGTACACCTCCTGGGTTTGACCGGACGAGAAATGCAGAGATCGGCAATAAGGACATCCGTCTGAAGCACCTGGAGGAGGCGTTCACCTCTGAGCACTGGCTGGTGCGCATCTACAGGGTGAAGAAGCAGGAGAACCGGCAGACTCTGGACCACAAGCTCCGCAACATCGCAGCCAAGCAGAAGTACACCTCAAAAAAGGTTTCCTTATTTTCTTTTCTTCTTTCTTTCAAAGGCTTGCTCCAGACTCTCTCAAACAGCACTGTGAACATCTCACGATGAGAGTTTCTGGTTCTTGAAAATTTGTTGTATAGTCATAGTTATATTATAGTTGATGTCAGTTCTCAGGATTGTTGTTAATTGATATGGGGAATTAAATGATCATTATTTTAATAGCACAAAATTGAGGAATAATGATGTTTAGAATAAAGAAACGTTAAAGGGATAATTCACCTGAGTTCTCGCATTTACTCACTTGTCCCAAACCTGTTCGACTTTCTACTTTTGAACACAAAGGAAGAAATGCTGGAAATAGCAGCCAATGATTTCCATAGATTTGTAACAACTATGGATGTCATGCCCGATTCACACGGGGCGTCAGCACTTGATGGGAGGGCATGTTTGAAGCTTAGTGCTAACAAAATCTTCATAGCAGCATCAGCCAATAAAATTAGATTGCAATCGGCTACTGCAGCAAGCAACGCCGCTGAAGTGGTGCAGACGGATCCACATTTCAGTTCGGCAACGCTTGACGTCACCCATTCAAAGTGAATAGGAAGCGCTGACACCCTGTGTGAATCGGGCGTCAATGGCAGAAGAAAGACTTTCATAATAGTTTAAAACCACTTGAATGCGAGTAAAGGACTAGTCAGTCATTTTTGGCTGAACTGTCCCTATAATCAGTGAAGGGAATAAATTATACTATTTGTATGGTAATACTTTAAACTACGTTTGTATTAGTCAATGTTAGTTAAATTGGCTTTTAATAATGCATAAGTGAATGCTGAACTATGATTGATAAACACAGTATTGTTCATACTTAGTCCATTTTAGTAAATACATTAACTTTAACTTATGGAACCTTATTGTAAAATATGACTTATGCTACTTTTTACTAGTTTATTTGTTTCATTCATTCAAGCATCTTAAAATGTACAAATGTATAACCATTTCTAGCAAATACAAATGTGAGTTCCTTTGAATATTTTGTTTTAAATATGGTTCCTGTTATGTTTGTATAATTCCGCCACTGTGGATTTTTTTTGTTTTTGTTACTTTAAGAAAAGTTTGTTTTTATGAAACAAGTAATGAATGATGGTAGCTAACAGACAAGAATGCTAACTACAATAATTACAAAAAAAATAAGCATTTATGCAAACAAATGTTTTTATATGGATTACATTGTCGTAGTGTATCACTACTGTTTCCTTTGGTAGACGGCGTTATGAAGTTCTCTAATAACTTTTCTTCTTTTTTTTTTCCGGTCGGTTCACAGACAGCCAAGAGGAAGCGGGGACACATCAGAAACAAGCTGGCTCTGAAAAAAGGCAAGAAACTGAACAAGAAGTCTGTTTAGCTGTTGAATGCGAATGTTGAGAACGGAAAACGAGGAAAACAAAAGACAAGGACCGATGCAACTAGTAAGTAATCCACCAATCAAAAAGAAGAACAAGCAAACAAGTTGTCTGGCTCCGCCCACCTGCCGACATTTGATTGGAGGCTTTTGATCCTGCGATTGCCATGACGACATGGAGGTTCATGACTGGTTCGAGGAGGAGGATCTGCACCGCGGTTTTAATCTGACAACTCTGGACTTTTGTTTTTCTTCTTGTTCGTTTTGTTTTGTTTTGCTTTTGTACTTGAATGTTCTGGTGAAGCGAGAGCTCTCTACCCTCATCTAAAAACGGCAGGCACTATTTTGTGGTACAGTTTAATAATAGTATCCAACCGAATGCTAAAACAACCATTAAATAAGAATTTCAATGAGCTCAGTGAACCTTGGAGCACCAAAGAGATTTTTTTGTTTTGTTTTTAGTTGTTTTTTGTCGGAGCCTGTGATAAATTGTTACCTTCTTGATTAAAAAAAGAAATTACAAATAAAAGATGCGCGGAGCCGTCTACGTTTGGACAGCCCTTTAAATGCTCTCTTGGTTTTAAATGTTACCTTACAAACCCGGTTTCTCATCTGACAGAATGCAGTGAGTCTTGCTGGCTCTCAAATTGTCATTTTTTTTTTCTCCTATAAGCAAAGGACTCGATTGTTAGTATTGGTTAACTATTGTGGTCATTTTCAATATAAATAATTTTGTTCTTTACATGTTTTGTTTCTGCTTTTTTATTTTTTTTTTCTTCTATCGGTTGTAAGATTTTATGCAATAATTCTAAATGAAGAAGAATCCGCTTTTACTTCCTTTATTGCTCATGTGTTTTGTCCAGAGGGGGCGCTGTGGCTTTGGCATCTCCTGCGCACGTTTGTCAAAAAAACGATTTGTTTTTGTTTTTTTCTTGGGCTAATTTGACATAGAATTTTTCCCCCTTCCTAAACGACTGTCTGCCAGGACAAAGAGTGAATTGAATTAGTTGTAGGTTTATAAAATGCTGCATTACTAGCCTGAATGCACTTTGTCTTAGTTCACCTTAATGTGGATCCACTACTGAGTAGCATGCAGGTGGAGAGTGCGTATTTTTAGTGTGAATATTCAATCTTTTTTATGTTGAAAAGGGCGCTTCCTGTAACATCTGATGGGTTTTTCTGTTCTCGGTTCATCTGACATTTTCCCTTTTTGTTTGATTTTCCCTTTTTGTCTGATTTTCTGCCTTTCTGGTTATCCACCTTAAAATAATTCAAAGCAAAGATCAGTTTTCCCTCTCTTCTCCATAACATATCTATATTAATTTTCACGGAGGGCTCTGAATCTTACGGGAAGGTATTTATTAACATGAATGAATCTGAAGTTCAGAAGAGGAAGCTTTTCATCTGGAAATGCAAAAACTGTCATTTTTTTTTTTTCCAAGTGAAAATTTATTCCATAAATTGTAAAATAAAAACTTAAAAAAAAAATGTGAGAGAAAGGCAAAGATGCTGTTTGTGAGAATGAGTTGATGCCATTTGTGATTAAAAGACTCAATGACAGACTCGGCCTTATATATGTTTGCACACATCTTTTTATCCCCCTTTTTGTGTTTTTAATGTGAGTAGTAAAAGATTCTGCTGAAGCCGTGCTGCTGTATTGGTGTTATTCTGCAGGTGTCCTCCAGGTGGCGCCTCCAGTACAGCATGCAGGACATACTCGAGATGTTCTTGTTTTTCATCATGACGCGTTCAAACTTTGTATACTGGACACGAAACTAGTAGCTTCATTAACAGTTATGACTTAATAGGATAGTTTTCCCCAAAATTAAAATTTTGTCATCATTTCCTCACCCTTCACTATGTATTTGAAAAGCTATGAGATTCTTTTTTCTGTTATATTGAATATTTAGAATAATCCAACTAAAGCCATATTAAATCTCCACAGCAACTTTTCAGTACTTGAATGTGGGGAAAATATATATAATGAGCCTTTTTTCTGTTTTGTTTTGCTATTGTTAAAAGTGTAAATTCTTCAAAATTTCTGAATTCACAGCAGCAACGCAAAATTTTGGATACAATTTAATATCAATGTATAACACATGACGCAGTTATAATTTATGGAAAAAATATATAGTCTAGCTAAACATAAACGTTTCTTTGAAAGTCTAAAGGTTAATGCAATTTTTAAAAAAAAACTTCTAGATGGTAGCTATAAAAATACAATCACGAAAGTTTGAGGAAGGGGTAAAACGTTAATGGTTGTAAAACAAGTATGTATCTGTAAACAAATATGTATTTAAGGTTCTTAAAGTAGCTAATCTATATGCGTTTAACTTTTCATTAAATCAGATTACTCAAGTCACATGCCTAATTATCATGAAAACACTGAATTTCGTGTGCTATTTTTTTTTAAAGCTCTTTAAAACAGGTTAATAGACTATAGTGAAGGGATATTTATAAGCCTTTTCGCCATTACCGGTTACCCTGTTGTATCCGGATGTTATGGAAATCCACTAGAATAATCCTTAGCTTAGGCTATCATTCACGCAAACTTCATCTGTGTTTCAAAGCAATGCAAGTTTCCGGAATAGTTATAGCCTTTGACTATATGACTAATATGTCGATAACAAGTACTTAACATATCGGTAATAATATATTTCCTAGTTTTTGTACACTTTGAGTTAAGGAGTTTGTTCTGCTGAGGACGTCTCCTACCTCTTTGATGGCCTGAGGGTGAGGCACAGCAATTTTTGGTGATCTTTCCTTCAGCAGTATCCATCTTAGTAGGACACTTAAAAATCATTCATTCTAGCTGTTTCATGTCTATTATAGGAGTCACAAAAAGTCACGTGTAACTGGATGTGGTTCCACATGGGTTTAAAAATAGCACACACATTTGACCTAGTTATAAAAAAAAAAATACAGACGGTAGCCTGAATTTAGTATCGTTGAACTGTAGGTGTGTGACTTTAGTCTGACCTGGTTTAGATGTGCTCTTTTATCTGACACCTGCTGTTCACTACATTACAGATGTTGTAAAATGGCACTTCCATGAAAGCTGTAGGTTTCAGCATTTGAGGCTTTTAAGTAAATTTATTGAAAATAAAATAAGCATATACAGTTAAACACAGCAAACGTCTAAATAAAACACTTTGGCATTATTTAGATTTTCATCCCCATGGCCATTATTGTATATTAGAATAAATCTAATTGATAAGAATCTATTAACTATATAATAATTCGTTTATAATATGAGAAATTTAATTTTCTAAGTCACATTTGGGCCAAAATGGATTTTTATTTTATTAAACAAACATAATTAAACACGCCAAGTTGTTTGTTTAATTACTGTTTTTGAATAACTCAAAAAAGACAAAAGTTAAAAATTTTCTTATACTTCATATAATCATAATTTTTATTTAAAGAGTTATAATAAATGACTGTATTTGGATAACAAAAATGGCAGAATGTTTTTGTTTTTTAATCTCATGAGGTTTAGTGATCTTTAAAGTTTAAACATGGCCATTTTGGGTCATGTTAAACCTAACCTTTAAACAAAACTTTATTTGCAATTTGGACTAGTGCCTGTAAAAGAATAACAATAATATATGTATACACACACACACACGGATTAGATATGTTATAACAGGTTTTGATGGTAAATATGTACTTGAGAGAAAATTTCCATTTCAATTTGTTAATTTTTACAGCAAGATAAAGTCTTGCTTTGCCTGTATAAATAACAAAAACAGTGTTGAAAAGCCAAATTTCTTTTTTTTAAGAAATCATCAAGCATTTAATGTATTATAATAATAATAATATAATAATAATAATAATAATAATAATAATTCTAATGCATGGATATCAATGACCTCACTAAATCTTCTGAAACAACATTTGCAGATCACTTCCACAATCCAGTGCGTTTAAATACTGATTTTATTCTTCCTTCAGGAGCGCGAGACTCCACTGAAGCACAACACTGTCATCATATGGTAAGAGCGACTCAGTCATTCAGATAAAATCATAAGTGGTGAAATCATGAATACACATCAGCATGTACTACAGCAGCTCTTTTACTCACTACTCTCAAATACCCAGAATGCCGTCTGCCTCTGAGCTAATCTATAACAACAGCGAGCAGTCATTAGTGGAATATACTCTGATACAGATGCTACAGATCTCTCCTGTGTGGAAAAGCACTGTACTGAGTGTTCAATACCAGCAGTAATATACAAATAGAAAGATATTGCACAAGGTTACACAGGTCAGGCCTCCACATTCTTCATTCTCCAGAGGGGCTTTTGGGTTGTTGTTTTTTTTGGCACCGATCATTCTCCATACAACACGCTCCACTGCTGGAGTCCCATTGGCTGGCCAGCCCCTCGTTTACATGGCCACTCCACTCAGTGCGGCCTGAGGTCAGAGACGGGCTGAAGTCTGTGGCTCTGGTGTTTTCCTCTTCACTTTGTCTTCCAGAGAGGATTATGATACACCCATCCCTCGCCCTGCAGGACACACACACACACACAATCACACACACAATCACACACATTGAAGCTGATATCAGAACTAATATCCGGCAGGACTATAGAGATCTGTATGAGAGGTGCTACATGGATGGGAAATTAATACTACTTGGTGCCGTCACAAATATGATGACATCATGAATCTGGCTTCATAAAGAAGCAGTTAAGAAAGTGAATTGTGTCCATGTAGGGTAAAATGTCGCATTTAAGTATGGGTCACTACATATGTTGCTTAAAAATATAATTTATATTAATAAATAAACATAAATGATTTTATTTTAGCTAGAATAACCTTTTTTGATTTTTAATTAGGTCAACTCGAATCAAAACAATACTAAAAAAAAGGAATAGATAAATAGACATATAAAAACAAAACAAATAAGCTTTTAAATGGCAAAAACAAACAAAATGAGTAATGTACAATTTATAAAAAACATTTAGTTTAGTTCCAATGAAAGGAAAATGCACTTATTATTTACTTTTTTTCAGCAAGAATATATTAAGTTGATCAAAACTCATTTTTTTAATTCAATTCATAAACGATGGGAGAAATGGCAGTTTAGGGGAAAAAATATTAATCAGCACAATTTATTAATTTTTTTAACAGCAGGAATAAATTCCAATTTAATAGACATTATAACAGAAACCCGTTCATTTAAATGATAACAATGCTACAAAATATAGTTTATCATTATTATTATTATGACTTTTAATGTGGCAATCTTAAGCATCTCCTGAAAAAACGAATCTGTTTGTGGTCTAGTGAAATTAAAACAAATTAAAGAGCTTTTTTAAAGTGCAATAAATCAATACTAATCATATGATTTTGTTAGCTCACATTGCTAGTTTTGTGGTGAACAATTCATCTGAGCATGTCATAAGAAAAAAAAAATTGTTTGCCCTTGTAATCTTTAATTTAGAGTGACACGGTGGCTCAGGGGTTAGCACTGTCGCCTCACAGCAAGAAGGTCGCTGGTTCGAGTCCCGGTTGGACCAGTTGGTATTTCTGTGTGGAGTTTGCATGTTCCTCCGGGTGCTCCAATTTCTCTCACAGTCCAAAGACATGTGCCACAGGTAAATTGGATGGTCTCAACTGGCCATAGTGTGTGTGTGTGTGTGTGTGTGTGTGAATGTGAGACTGTATGGATGTTTCCCAGTACTGGGTTGCGGCTGGAAGGGCATCCGCAGTGTAAAACATATGCCGGAATAGTTGGTGGTTCATTTCACTGTGGCAACCCCTGATAAATAAGGAACTAAGCTGAAGGAAAATTAATGAATCTAATTGAAATCTGAAAACGCACTTCCTGTTTTTTTTACATAACCACGCCCCTCCATCTGTCAGTTTTGACAACAAACAGAAATGGTGAGCAGGAGGAGTCTGTTAGGTTGTAATAACTCTTCTAAAACCAATTTCTTGATCTTTCTGAATGAAACGTTTAATATTCCATTTCTCAATCTTTCTGAATGAAACTCCTACTTTACTGCATCCAATCAGCTCGCAGTAGAAAAAAACAAGCCATACCAACTGCGTCACACAGTCACGTGCACAGGTAGGGCTCAACCTGTGCGCAGAGCACATGCCCTTTTTGTAATTACACTCGGAGGTGCCCCTCAAATGAATGAAAGTGCCCCTTCACTTTAGAACCCCCCCCTTCACTTTACCATCAAATCCCTAACCTACAACACCCCACCCCCCCTTTGTTTTCCTTCGCGAACGCTCACCACCCCCCACCCCCATCTTCACTTTGAACACCTGCCCCACCAACGGTCTCTGGACGGCCCTGCCGTCACAATACGAAGAAAAAAAATGTGTCGTAGCTTCCGGTTCATGTGGACTTTTAAGACCACCTGCTTGACTTGAACTAGTACTAAACATACATTTCTGAATCTCTTTGACTAGTTTTTTCAGATGTGGAGCGGGATGTTTAAGGTGTTGTTGATGTGAGCTGTGCTGCAGATGAGGAATCTTCACCTCTTTAATGAAGTATTTGGGTTTCCAGGAGCTGCTGCTGGCTGCTCTCTGCTTTCCTTCTCTTCTCTGTCGTTCCTCCAGCTGGTGTTTGTGTTCGGTGGCTTCATCGATGTCTCCAGCCTTCAGCGCCGTCGTCACCTGCTGCCAGAGCCGCCTGTCAAACACACACACATGCTGATACACAACATCTCTGGAAGACAAAGACTCTTTACACACTAAGGTAAGGCAAAGGAAACCTGTTCATACAACAAATGATTACATTTAACAACACATATATTAGATATTGTTACAGAATAATATACTTCAAATAAATGTGCCACTAAATTCCACGTGAAAAGTTTTAGATAAAAAAAGGCTTATAAATCAAAACAACTGTAAGTAAATCTGGCATTTTATGTAGTGAATTATTTATTGTCGGCGTTCCGAAAAATGGCTTTGGGTCAGCTAAAAGCATAAATGTGCTGAAAGCATTTTAGGGTTTAAACAAAATATTTCTGTATACATACATACAGCTGAAAACTAAATGTAATTATTTTTCAAATATTTCCCAAGTGTTGTGTTAAAAAAAAAAAAAAAATATATATATATATATATATATATATATATGATTATATATTCATGTATATTTGTTCATGGATGTTTCCCAGTGATGGGTTGCAGATGGAAGGGCATCCGCTGTGTAAAACATGTGCTGGATAAGTTGGCGGTTCATTCCGTTGTGGCGACCCCAGATTAATAAAGGGACTAAGCCGAAAAGAAAATGAATGAATAAATTCTTTTATATTTTTTCCCCAATTTATGTTTAAGGGAGAGAATATTTTTTCCAACACATTTCTAAACATAATAATTTTGATAACTAATTTCTAATAACTGATTACTTTTGTCTTTGCCTTGATGACAGTACATAATATTTTTCTAGATATTTTGCAAGATACTAGTATTCAGCTTAAAGTGAAATTTAAAGGCTTAACTTGGTTAATTAGGCAAGTCATTGATCAGCAGTGGTTTGTTCTGTAGCCAATTGATAAATATACATAATAATAATATTGACTTTATCAAATATATTTTAAAAATGCTTTTATTCCAGCCAAATTAAAAATAATAATAAAAAAAAACTTTCTCCAGAAGAAAAAATTTTATAAGAAATAATTTATTTTCTCTGCTAAGCATCACTTGGGAAAAAATATCTAGAGCTGGATAAAAACAATATATGTATAAACTAAATCCTAATCATAAACCTAATCCTTCTTGGGTTCAAATATAATAATATTCATTCATTTTCCTTAGGCTTAGTCCCTTATTTATCAGGGGTCGCCACAACGGAATGAACCACCAACTATTCCGTCATATGTTTTACGCAGCAGATGCCCTTCCAGCTGCAACCCAGTACTGGGAAACACCCATACACACTCACATTCACACCATTCACCTGTACCGCATGTCTTTGAACTGTGGGGGGAAACCGAAGCACCCAGAGGAAACCCACGTCAACACGGGGAGAACATGCAAACTCCACACAGAAATGCCAATTGGCCCAGCCAGGACTCGAACCAGCGACCTTCTTGTTGTGAGGTGCGACAGTGCTAACCACTGGGCCACTGTGCAGCCCAATATAATAATAATAATAATAATAATAATTATAATAATAATAATAAAGGGTAACTCAAAAATAAAACGTTTTAAATAGTAACAATTATATTTGAAATGTACTTTAAAATATCGTTTCGATTTTCATCTGTAACGGAGGACAATTCATAAATCGTTTCTGGAGCAGAATAAGTTGCAGAACTTTAAAGGCTGTTGTGTCTAGTCATATTGATCGAGCCTCGGATGATGAATCAGCCGAATCTTTTATTAAATTTGACCTGAAGCCTCTGTAGGATCAATGAAGTCAGAGTTGTGCATGCGTCCTGCTGCTTCAGAGCTCTTCTTCTGATTGCATTAAAGTGTCTGTGCAAACACCAGACTGGCTGAGAGCTTTACACTCTGCTCTTTACACTCACCGCAGTAAACTTATAAGCAAAGCTTTACTTTACTTCTCTTTGAACAAATGGACAGTGATGAACTCGTGCAAGATGAACAGTATTCTACAAATTAACAAACACATTTGTTTATAAAAATGTATTTTGTCTATTTGTGTAGTAAAAAGTTTGATAGTCAGGTGACACGGTGGCTCAGTGGTTAGCACTGAGCCACCTGAGCCAAGAAAGTTGCTGGTTCGAGTCCCTGCTGGGTCAGTTGGCATTTCTGTGTGGAGTTTGCATGTTCTCCTCGTGTTACAATGGGTTTCCTCTGGGTGCTCCGGTTTCCCCCACAGTCCAAAGACATGCACTATAGGTGAATTGGGTAAGCTAAATTGTCCGTAGTGTATGTGTGTGAATGAGAGTTTATGGGTGTTTCCCAGTGATGGGTTGCAGCTGGAAGGGCATCCGCTGCATAAAACATATGCTGGATAAGTTGGCGGTTCATTCCAGTGTGGCAACCCCTGATGAATAAAAGCACTAAGCCAAAGGAAAATGAATGAATGAATGAAAGTTTGATAAATGATTCTGGCTTTTTACTACTTTTTTATAAAGTTACAGTTAATAGGCCTAGTTAACCTAATTAACCTAGTTAAGCCTTTAAATGTCACTTTAAGCTGAATACTAGTATCTTGAAAAATATCTAAAATATTATGTACTGTCATCATGGTAAATGATAAAATAAAAAAATAAAAAAATAAGTGTAATAAAAATTTTATAAACAAATAAATCAGTTATTAGAAATTAATTATTAAAACTATTAAGTTTAGAAATTTGTTGAAAAAACAACAACTTCTTTCCACTAAACTGAAATTGAGGGAAAAAATATACAAGAAGGCTAATAATATCTGACCATAACTGTATACACAAAATTAAAATTCTGCTCGACAAACAGATGAACTTTTCAACAACCAACAAACATTTTTTTCAATGGTTATGCACTACTCCTACATACTGCTCCTACTCATGTTATACAATAAGCCTAAAAATACAAATTCAAAAGCATATAAAAAACTCAAATCTGTGGGCTGTCATTGTCACAAACAACAGACAATGTTCATCTTAATGGGTCGCAACAATCCTGAAATAAAGCACAATTCAAATAAAATGAGACTAAGTTAATTAAAATAATTTAAATGAACCAAATAGGAGGCACGGTGGCTCAGTGGTTAGCACTGTTGCCTTACAGCAAGAAGGTCGCTGGTTCGAGTCCTGGCTGGACCAGTTGGCGTTTCTGTGTGGAGTTTACATGTTACATTGTCTCCCCGTGTTTGCGTGGGTTTCCTCCGGGTGCTCTGGTTTCCCCCACAGTCAAAAGACATGTGCTATAGGTAAACTAAATTGGCCGCAGTGTATGTTTCCCAGTACTGGGTTGCGGCTGGAAGGGCATTTGCTGCATAAAACATATGCAGAATAGTTCATTCCGCTGTGGCGACCCCTAATAAATAAGGGACTAAGCCAAATGAATGAATGAATCAAATAAAATGCTTATTTCCTGTTAAAGCTCCCACGGTATGAGTAGTAAGGCTTATTTTAGGGTACCTTCTCCTTACCTGGACTCATACTGGCCTTGTTTATCGAGTGGCCGGATCTTTTTCTTGATGACGGGCAGTTTGGAGGTGTCGATGACTTTGGTTTCTCCGCTGTTGTACGTGAACTCGAGTGTCCCATTCCATTCGCCTTGAGCCTTGCACACGATGGTCCCGCTTGGGTTGTGCTTCACCTCAGCCGTCACTCTGGAAATAACAGAAAAAAGCAGCTCAAAATTACAAATCTACTGTTAGATAATGGGAATAAACTAGGGCTGGGAATCGATTTAGATGTTGAGGTTCAATTGGACTCTGATTCGAAAGCTGTCAGTTAAATTTTTGATTCAGTTCAGTGAATGCAGAGTAGCTTTAATCCAAATGCTAATGATATTTCTAAAATTGAACAGAACAACAGTGAAATCGTGAATGAATTAGTGAAAAGAAATGAAGAGCAGGAGACTTGTATGTTAAACCCTTTATTTCTAGCACATTAAAACGGCATTTTTCTTTTCTTTTCCAAATGAGTAATTAGCATACTAATTAGAGAATCAATATTGAATTGACCACAGTTTAAAAAAAAATCATTCATTCATTCTGCTTCGGCTTAGTCCCTTATTTATCAGGGTTGCCACAGCGGAATGAACCGCCAACTATTCCAGCATATGTTTTATGCAGTGGATGCCCTTCCAGCCGCAACCCAGTACTGGGAAACACCCATACACTCTCACATTCACACACACACTCATACACTACGGCCAATTTAGTTCATTCAATTCACATGCAAAGTCCACACAGAAACACCAACTGGCCCAGCTGTGACTCGAACCAGCAACCTTCTTGCTGTGAGGTGACAGTGCTAGGTCACTGTGCTGCCCCCTTAAAAAAATTATTAATCCCATTAATTTTTTTGCCTAGTCTTAAAATTATCTAACACATAAGCAATAACATCTGGATTCCTCAAAAAAAAACTTCCTGTTGGGCAGAAACCTCAAATTTCCATAACGTACATCATTTTTTTCATTAATCTTTCAAATGAAGAGATCTTTATTCAATGCATCGCAATGCACCCAGGTGGATGCTGCACACTGGTGGTGGATGAGGAGATTCCCCTCAATGTGTAAAGCGCTTTGAGTGTCTAGAAAAGCGCTATATAAATGTAAGGAATTATTATTAATTATTATTATTATTATTATTGGATAACAGTGGTTTGTTCTGTAGCCAATAAAAAAAACAAAAACAAAAAACTTAAGGGAGCTAATAAAATTGACCTTAGCAGTTGCTTTATTCCAGCTTAATGAAAAGAAATAAGACTTTCTGTAGGGGTGGCAGGGTGGCTCAGTGGTTAGCACTGTCGCCTCACAGCAAAAAGGTTGCTGGTTTGAGTCCCGGCTGGGCCAGGAGGCGATTCTATGTGGTGTTTGCATGTTCTCCCCGTATTCGTGTGGGTTTCCTCCGGGTGCTCTGGTTTCCCCCACAGTCCAAATACATGTGCTATAGGTGAATTGGATGAATTAAATTGGCCATAGTATATGAGTGTGTGTGTGTGTGTGTGTGTGTGTGTGTGTGTGTGTGTGTGTGTGTGTGTGTGTGCGTGCGTGCGTGCGTGCGTGCGTGCGTGCGTGCGTGCGTTCGTGCGTGCGTGCGTGCGTGCGTGCATGTGTGAATGAGTGCGAATAGTTGGTGGTTTATTCCACTGTGGTTACCTCTGAAATAGAGACTAAACTGAAGGCTAATAATTGTGTCTTTAACTATAAGTGCAAAACCTCTATACTGTAAATCATGGAATAATCTCAGATGAAATAAGCAGTCAAACACTGTTTCTCTGCTCTCACCTGTGTACTTTTCCTCCATAGAAGGGTTTGGTGTGGAAGGTGACGGTGGCCGAGTATCCGCTCCTGGCGCAGCTGATGGACACTTTTCCGCCCAGCTCCACCCAGGGCACAGTGAGGATGGAGCGGGCGAAGGCCGAGGGCAGAGTGAACACATACTGCTCATCATGATCCAGCAGATGAAGCACTCCTGACACACAAACACACAGGTCAGCTCCACTCAATATAAAGACTGACAGCAGGTCTGATTCATGCTGATCTCAGTACAGATGACCATAAAACCATTGCAAGTGTAATGGACTTTTTTTTTGTTTTTTTTTGCTGGATGTTTAGGATAGAGGGCAGCGATTATTGGGTCATTCCGTGTCAACAGGCAAAAATTATCTTTAGAAAAATGGCAGCATCGTTACTTTTATTTTATTTTTTTATACAGTGATTGGTTGGTTTTGAAGTATGATATGGAAGCATATTCCATTATAGTCATCATACTGAAATGTTCATGATGACTTCAACAAAAAAACTCATTTAATAATTTTGTGAATTAAAAAAACAACCTTTTAACCTAATGTAATAAAAGCTGAAATTAAAAAAAAGAAAAAAAAAGACATTAAACATGACAAAATCAATTGCAAGTAAATTAATTATAAATAAATCAATAAAATTGTAATAATTATATAGGAATATCAAAGCCAATGTTAAATAACCCTATAAAAAATTGTTATAAAATAAAATAAAAGTTGTTCGTATAATATATATTAGGCCATCATTAGTAAGACTTTAGAAATATTATTTATATTATTAAATTTAGGTTTAATTTCCAAACTTATTCTTCTGTAGAGCCCGGGGTCGTGTGTTTGACCTGTTTATCAGTCTGATTTGAAAAAACCACATTATCCTGCAAATCTCAAACTACAGTTATAATTGATTAATTATAAGACAACATCTGATCGGATGCAGCTTTTTCAATAATGAAAAAAACAAACACATGAAAATAAAAATAAATGCCAAATACTGCATAAAAACTTTAAAAACTTTACATTTAGAAACTAGCTGACTTAAAGGGGCCATGAACTGAGAAACCCAAATTCCCTTGATTTTTTGGACATATGAGAGCTTATAGTACTGTAAAAACATCATGTAAAAATGGAACGTTCTACTATATGATGTAACAGGGAGGATAATCCCCACATCTACAGATTGATACCCACTTGTACTTCACTGCCCTGTTGATACACAAAACTCTCAGCCAATCAGAGCAGTGGGCGTTTACTTTTGAGCCTACAATTGGCCACGCCCATTCAAAACAAAGTGTTCTGATGAGGGTCAAAAACAGCACAGAAAATAGTCAGTTACTACTAAATCAGGATGTTTTTTGATGTAAAACTCTTGATAACATTATGACTATACCCCAAAAAGCAGTAAAAAGTAAAAAAACTGAGGTAGTTCATAACCCCTTTTTAAGATTAAGAATTTTAAAGTGAAATATAAATAAAACTAAATAGATAAAAAAAGGAGTGTGTGGAGTGGACAGCAGCTTCTCTCGGTGGGTCTGGCCTCTTTTATTCTGCTTATATAATGGACAGCTGTCTAGTGTTTTCTGCCAGCTCTGACCGCAGCACATCTGTTTCACTGAGACTCTGATTAGCCCAGTGGAGCTCTGATGAACTCACTTCAGATGACACATCAGGAAACTGCGGCTGACAGAGCCAACATGGCTGATCAGCACTGGGGACGTTCAGTGGGTTTAAGCTGTTCAAGCGTCCCTAATTCAGTCATTATGTCAATCTGTAGGTGAACCTGGGCGCCTGATAGACATTAGGAGTTCTGAATGAGTTTAGGAACAGTGAAACAGAGTTAATATTAGTTATTGGAAAACTGAAATCATAAAATGTAGAATATAAATATATGTGCACTCAAAAAATTGTTTTGGCTGCTTGTTTAAACTACTCATTTAAAATGAGTAATTGAAACAACACAATTCTTAAGATTTTTTTCTTATTTGTTTTATGTTCAATCCACAACGTTAATAAATTGTGCGGAAATCAGCATTTTATCCATTGTTATCTTGGGCCACAAAAGCAGCCATAAGGGTCTTTTTGAAATTGAGATTTATACATAATCTGAACAAATCAAATTTCCATTGATATATGCTTTAATAGGATAGGACATCTTTTCAGAAAATCTCTAATCTGGGTGTTAAAAAGAATCAAAATATTGTGTAAAATCACCCAAAAGTCAAAGTTATCCAGATTTAGGCTGTTAGCGATGCATATCAATAAATAAGCTTTGATATATTTATGGAAAGAAATTAACAAAATGTCTTTGCTTGACAATCTAATGATTTGTTTTGGCATAAAAAAAGAAATGTATTTTGGCTTTTCCTTTATATATATACACAACTTGAAATTTTTGTTGTCCAGGGTCACACATAGTATACCTACATGTATTACTATACTTTTAATGTTACTAAGTTACGTAATAATATTACTTTTCTAAGTGAAGTAACACATTACTTAATAAAAATTGATAATATTTGAGTTACTTTTTTTAAAATGTTAAAAAACTTTTTTTAAAATGCTTTTAATTTGAATTAATTTGCTTTTAAAAAATAAATTGCTGAATTAAAATGAGTGTAATCATGATGAATCAAACTCAATGAGAGAATGAGCTCCCCATGGGAACAGACAGAAACCAAGATGGCAGAGCCTTACATTTCTGTGATGGAAGTATTCTCATTATTTTGAACACGTGGAAGAAAAGTGGATAGTCTCAGTGGACAGTGATTTTACTGAACTAATAAGGTAAAAATACATAGCAAACACATTGCTTTCAACTTTCATTAATCTGTATCTACAGCATGTGTAGCGTCAGGAAGTTCTCAGAAGGTAACATTGTTCTAATTTTGTTTTTATTCGTTTTTTTAGGTAAAGGTAAAGGAAGATGTAGGTTATACAGTGTGTCATTAAATGCAGAGCTTCTCTATTTAATAAAAAGAAAAATATCCTGCAAGTTCTGAAAGAGATCAAGCCCCAGGCAGGTATGAAAAAGTAATTCTAAAGTAACGTAACACATTACTTCCCATAAAAAAGTAACTAAGTAACGCAACTTACTTTTTTAGGAAGTAACTCAATATTGTAATGCATTACTTTCAAAAGTAACTTTCCCCAACACTGTCAGTGGGCCATATGACCAAAAGGTTTTGGAGATATATATAATTTCCCTCTGTAAATAAGGTTGCTATTACACATCATTGAATTTCACAATTCTTGATACCAAAGCAGAATGGGACAAAATAAAAAACAAACTAACAAAAAGTTCTCACAATAATAGAAAGGGAAAAGAATTCAACAGAACAAAAATATATAAATGAAACAAACTGAGCAACTTCGCTGTAAGAATTACACTTCATTTGTTTCTTATTAAAAGCTACAGAAGTCCTTCATAATTGTTTTATTTTAATACATGTTTTTTCATAATCGTTGGAGGCCAAAATCGAAATTGAATATGAATTTCAATTAATTGCACAGCCCTAATATTGGTTACTAACATATAATGAAAGTGATATATAAGAAATGTAGAAAAAAGCGCAGACACTAGACACAGGCAAATCTTTCTAGTGTATATATGTAGTACAGATACATTGGGGTTTAATGTTTTTTTTTCCTCTTGTCCCTGACAAACAAATAAGTAAATATGAATTTGTGTTTGTTAAGAGTATATTTTGCATCCCACACGAAGATAGAAAATCATATAGATCTGATGACATCACTTTCATTTTGGGTAAGGTATATCATCTTAAACTCCAGCACACTTCCTTCTGCTCCAATTAACAGTGTGTTCATGAGGGGATTAGTGCTAGTGCTGTCTTATGAGTAATTAATGATGTCCTAATTACAGAAGAGTCCTAACACCAAATGCTGCCTTCGTCCTGCATGATTATCCACTTTACTGCACACTTCTGTGGGATTTCAGAACAGGAATGCTGTTCTTATAAACTTTATATTCATTTAAGAAGTTCTTAAATGAAAAGTAAATGAACTGTTTTTGAAAATTAGGAATAAGACGGTTTTGTGAGCACCACAATTTGCATAATGTAGCAATTTCTGAGGGATCATGCTGTAATAAATGCTGGGTTCTACACAATTCCTTCATGCTGTCCCAACCAGTGTTCATTTTGTTGACGAAACATTTTCATCATAATTTTCGTGAAGAACAAGTTTCTACCAATGAAAACTAAATAAAAATTAAGTGATGATGACGACAACTATAATTAAAATAAACTGACATTTTTGTTAACAAAAATGTCATTGAGGGAGGTTTTTTTAGGAAAATATCCAATCAGAATTAATCTTGGTGTGTGATGCATGACGCAAACACGCATATTTGAAAAGTAACTGATCCACAGTAGACGCGGGATGCGATTACATCATCATCCATAGGGGCGTCAGTCTGATTAAACTATAATGAAATGGCAACAGCTGAGAGAAAAAGAAGATTCACGTAAACCGTATGGGGAGGAAATAGCGGATAAAAACAACAAATCTAAAGCCACATCAGCATACCAGGGAATCATCCTAAAATTCACGCAAAGGTAAACTCGATCTTTTTTTATTTATTTTATGGAATTTTAATGAAATTTTAGTTAAAAGACTGAGACTAAAACTAAAAATCTAAATCTAAATTTGCTGTCAAAATTAAGTTGATTGAACATAAAACAATTAAGTTGTCCCCCAAAAAACTTAAGAATTGTGTAGTTTTAATTCACTTTATATAAGTGGTTTGTATATAATTCAGTTTTTAAGTAATTTTAAGTCATTTTTTGAGTGTGTGTGATATTAAAGTTTGCCAAAAATTAAAAATACCCCAATATTTACTCCCACGTGTGGTTTTAGACCTTATGAGTTTCTTGTTTCTGTTGAACAAAAAAGAAGATATACTGAAGAATGCTGGTTTCTGGAAACCATCAACCTCCATATTAGGATGAGAAAAAAAATGCTATGGAAGTCAATAGGTCCCAGACACCAGCATTTTTCAAAATATCTTCTTTTGTGTTCAACAGAAACTCAAGGTAACAAAATGAATATTTTTGGGTGAACTATTCCTTTTATAACTGAGGTAATGGCTGCTGAAAATTCAGCTTTACACTTGCAAAAAATACAGTTTGAAATATCTAAAATTAGAAAACATTATTACAATAATATCGCACACTTTTACATTATTCTCTATCATTCAAAATGTACATATATGTGTACATATATTTGTGTACATATGTGTATGTTGTATCTTTTAGATTTAATTTATATTAAAAAAAATTTTTTTTACCAACCCAACACATTGAAGAGTAAAATACTCACAAATAATTACGTTTATGCTGTTTTAGTGCTATGCTCAGTGCTAAGTGTATTAAAGCGATCGTTCACCCGAATATGAAACTTTCCACATCATTTTCTTACACTTTTTATGAATTTCTTTCTTCTGCCAAACAGCCATAGTTTGAAATAAAAAAGTACTATGGAAGTCAATGGCTGTTTTTTCCAGCATTCTTTAATGTATCTTCCTTTGTGTTTAACAGAAGAAAGAAACTCAAACAGATTTTGAACAAGCAGAGGATGAGCAAACGATGGCATTATTATTTGGGCGAACTATCCCTTTAGGTATAAACATTTTATCTTGATTGTGCCATTCTGTATATGAAAATATATCCTAAGATTTTACTCTCCATGAAGTATGTGAGCAAAACTAAGTATAATAGTCAATGAATTGAGAGCAGAATCATTTGAACAAGTCTTTCCATCAGTGGAAAGGCTCAGTTCTTTTGACAGCTCGCCAGATTCAGGATCAAAACGAAACATTCAGGTCAACGAATGAATCAAGTGAAACATCGAGAGGAGTTTTTTTTTTCTTCTTCAGAGTTTGTTAGTTGTTATTTTGTGCACAGATGGAGTTATGATATAAGCACCAGTAAATATCACAGGCCCTGAGGCGGACAGCAAACAGCCACCATCAGCTGATCTGGAAACAGCCTTTCTGGACACACATCTGAAGTTCTGCCTGAATGAGCAAACCCTCGGGCTTTCAGCAAACTCTAGTGAACAAAACTCAATAATCCCAACAGACAAATGACTGCCATTAACAAAACACAACTCTATGAACTGAACTCTCATTACTATATAGCTCCGCCCATCGTAACATTTCATTGGCTCAAATTTCTGCAATATTTAGCTGTACATTCTGATTGGCTTTGGTCTTACACCTGGTAACTTGCTTCCAGCAAAGCACTCTCTCTTTTTATTGTGAATTAAACTAGTTTTCTTAATAAATTGATGTATTTTCACACACATTTTGGGTTTATGGGGGCTTACCATATATATAATGATTTTTTTTGTGCAGACTGTATGTTCTGTCCTCTTCCCCCAACTATCACAGAACATATTCAGTAATTTAAAAATTTCAAAATACTTTATTCTGTTTGACTTTTGAGTCATTTTCCTCATGGAGACCAAAAAACAAAACAAAACCACACAGTCAAAAAGGACTGGTATTGCTATTCTTGCCATGTAATGAATAGGGCACACACATGCACAGACATACACTACCTGACAAAAATCTTAACACCTATCCAAGTTTTAGGAACATCAATTAATAACCTGACTTCTAGTTGATCATTTGGTATCAGAAGTAGCTTATATAAAAGGCAAAGGCCTCTAGACTACGCTTACTTTACCAAAATAAAATATGATCATGCCTTGATTTTTAATTATTTAAGTAGGACAGTAAGGTCTGACTTTGCTTAGACAAAAGTCCTGTCATTTAACAGAAATAATGTACAGTACAGAATATAAAGTCATGGTGCAGTGGGAAAATAAGTAATATTGTGTATGACTCCTATGAGCTTGGACGACTGCATCCATACATCTCTGCAATGACTCAAATAACTTAGTAATAAAGTCATCTGGAATGGCAAAGAAAGCGTTTTTGCAGGACTCCCAGAGTTCATCAAGCTTCTTCGGATTCATCTTCAATGCCTCCTCCTTCATCTTACCCTATGTTCATGTCTGGTGACTGAACTGGCCAATCCTGGAGCACCTTGACCTTCATTGCTTTCAGGAACTCTGATGTGGAGGCTAAAGTATGAGAAGGAGCGCTATCCTGCTGAAGAATTTGCCCTCTCCTGTGGTTTGTAATGTAATGGGCAGCACAGATGTCTTGATACCTCAGGCTGTTGATGTTGCCATCCACTCTGCAGATCTCTCGCACGCCCCATATTGAATGTAACCGCAAACCATGATTTTTCCTTCACCAAACTTGACTGATTTCTGTGAGAATCTTGGGTCATGCGGGTTCCAATAGGTCTTCTGCAGTATTTGGGACAATTTGGATGCAGTTCAACAGAAAAATAATCTACCTTCTGCCACTTTTCCAAATGACCAACTAAAATTCAAGTTATTATTTGTTGCTCTTACAACTGGGATCGAAGACAAGACTTTTGTCAGGTAGTGTAGACACAGATATACATCACATTAAATGTACAAAAGTGACTTTACATAGAAAGCATTTTAAAATGCAAGTAAAGTTTATAGTTTAATGGTTTAAACTTTTGTGAACAGTTTTATTACTATTATTACTATTCTTTAAACCAGTATCATACTGATTTAAAGAATAGTTGCAAAAGTATAAAGATTGAAATGTAATTAAAATATCATTCAATTACATGTGATTGGTAAAAATGGTATAAGAATCAATCAATCAATCAATCAATCAATCAATCAATCAATCAATCAATCAATCAATCAATCAATCAATCAATCAATCAATCAATCAATCAATCAATCAACCAATTAATTAATTAAATAAAACACATTGTAATGTACAGAAAAAAACATCAATTTTCCAACAATCAATTTTCCTATTGAGATTTGAGAAAATTTCTAGATCTTTAGGTGTTTTTAAAGACAAACCCAATGTACAATTTAGGGAAAATAAGCAAACCCAGTTAAATATATAATAACCACTGATACCAATATATTTAAAAATGAACTGGTATCAGTCAATACACTACCAATATATCGTGTAAAACAATTGCCAATAACATTTAAACTTGTCTTAACTCACCTTCTCCGACCATCGACACTCCTATGGACATGCCCATGAACTTGCTTTTAGTCCAAACGTGTGTGTTGACACATATCCGGCGCTCTTTGCACTCGCAGTAAAATCCAGACACCGGCGGGTGGTGGGACACCTGTTCAGCCACAAAACGCAGCCGGTAAGACCCTAAGCCCTCATTGGAGGAGGTCTGGGCTGAGTGAGCAGCAGCAGCAGGAGCTGGGCTGGAGCTGGTAGTCCTGAGTGGACGGACCTTCTCTCGTGGGACATCCCATGTGCAGTGGAAGCTCTCCCCCAGAATGGGGTTGTAAGGTTTCTTGGCCACAGCTCCTTTACGACCCTCGTGGAAAGCGGTCAGGTAATATTCCACAAACCGGATCATGCGCTCCTCTGGTGTCGCTCCAGATGTGATGGCCAAAAATACATCCGGATGGGCCATGAAGTTGGCGTACATCTCCAAAAGGGAGCGTTTCTCTAGGATGAATGTGGGCAGCACCACCTGAGAACAGAAAACAGAAAAATAGAGGGTAAGAAAAATAGAGGGTAAGATTATCTGATTATCTGACTGGTTTGTAGGATACACAGAGTAATGATGGTAAGTGAGAATTTATCTATTTTTGATCAATGTTTGCATAATTTCACCAGTAGTTTTTTTAAGTGAGTCTCTAAATTCTATAAAATGCTGATTAATTAATGGGCAAGCTACTGTGAGTAAATGCTTGAATCAATCACCTAACCAATTTAAATGGCAAGCACTGATTCATTCTGCAAAAAAAATTAACAAAACAAGTGATTATGACAAAGTCATTGAATCACTCACTCATCATGTTCATTGTAAAACATTGTTTCGTACAGGAATAACACATGATTAAGAGCAAGCGATGTAATCATATACTCAACTAACTTGTTTAAAAAATGTTAATCATAATTAGTCATTCAATCATTCACTTCACTAACTCCACCAAAATGCTGATTTAATTTGGAATAAAGCAGGCGATTATCTTTATGAAACAAGCTTTTTTGAGCAAGTCACTGAATCACTCACCTAACCAATTGATTGGAAAAAACTGACTCACTCACTGTTAAAGAAAGCAAGTGATGAGTAAATTTTATACGATTCATTGTAAAATACCAATTCATTCAGAAATGACAAATGTGATTATGCGAAACTATATGCTAAACATATGCCAAACTAATTTCTTTTAAAAAATGGTGATGTATTTAGGAACAAAATAGCCAATTGTAATTAAACAAGTCATTGAATTATACACACCACCAATTTGTTGAAACATGCTGATTCTTTTAGGAATGGAACAGGAGATTATCTTTATGAAACAAGCCATTTTAAACAAGCAATTGAATCATTTACCTAACCAAGGATATGGAATCGAAAATACTTAATCCTTCACAAATTCTTTTTGGCAAAACAAGTGATTATGAGTAAGTTATTGAATCACTCACTCATCCAATTCATTGTAAAACACTGATTCATTCTTGAATGAAACTAAATCGTCCACTCAACAAGTAAAATAAAATGCTGTTTCATTTTTATTTATTTATTCACATTTATTTATGAGCAAGTAACTTAATAAATTACCTTATCAACTTTATGGAAAACCGTAATTTTGGATATACGCATAAAATGTGTATGGAAATGCCACGAGACGCATACATTTTGAAAATGTGCATAAAAAAACATATGTGCATAACTGAGTAGGTTAAGTGCGCATAAACTACGATGGAAACACTTTTACTGAACAAATTCCAGCATGCGCATGAAATATTCCAGTTTTACGCATAAATTTAATTTGCATTTTTGGATGGAAACATAGCTAATGATTAAAAGAAATACATTAAATCAGAAATTGCTTTGAATAATTTATTCAACCAATGTGTTGAAAACCCCCGATTCATTCAATGAATGAACCACCTCTATTATTACTGCTCGTTTGTTCTGAACTATTATTGGTGAACCTAAATATTATTTTCATCATTTTTGGATAACAATTGAAATCAAATTTGACTATTATCTACACAGCTCTCACACCTGTACTGATATTAAAAAAGCATTTATCATCTTTTTTTCCTTGTGATATTACTTAAATTTTGTTTTACTCAACGGCATGCAATGTGATGTGCAGCGTAATAATAGCACCGGATGCAATAATAACTGTATGCCAGTTTGTGTGGCAGAGATTCTGACTGTGGATCAATTGTCTGTCCACTTCTGCCTGAGGCCTACAGTAAAAACACACGCAACACTGAACTCCATCATCTGAACCGCTTAATCCTGCTCAACTATAAACACAGGAGCAAATGTACACATTCCGACCCGACGCCTCTTTATTAAGGAAAGAGAGAATCATAATTCAATACGAGCACTGATACTTTCCATGGGCTGATGAAGCGTAATGAGGACAATAATATCATGACACCTCTCGACACGCTTGAATCGCTTCATTAGATTTCTAATCATGAGGACGAATAGGAACATCAAATCAGATAACGGATCCTGTTAACTGATTATGTGAAGTATAATTATGAAACTGAACTTCCCCTGGGCTATGATTATGGTAATAATATTCCTCCTCACGTTGTGTGATACATTCTCAATCTGTGTCCGAGAATGGACAGTGTCCATGCAAGACTTTATACACAGAAAGAAGCATGAAATTGGGGAAATGATGCACAGTTCAATCTTGTTGTATACTATTAAATTAATACAAATAAAAATATATAATAAAAAGTAAGGTGGCGCAGTGGGTAGTGCTGTTGCCTCAAAGCAAGAGGGTCGCTGGTTCGAGTCTCGGCTGGGTCAGTTGGCATTTCTGTGTGGAGTTTGTATGTTCTCCCCATGTTCGCATGGGTTTCCTCTGGGTGCTCCGGTTTCCCCCACAAGTCCAAAGACATGTGCTATAGGTGAATTGGGTAAGCTAAAATTGCCCGTAGTGTATGTGTGTGAATGTGAGTGTATGGGTGTTTTCCAGTGATGGGTTGCAGCTGGAAGGGCATCCACTGCGTAAAACATATGCTGGATAAGTTGGCGGTTCATTCCGCTGTGGCGACCCCGGATTAATAAAGGGACTAAGCTGAAATGAAAATGAATGAATGAATGAATGAATGAATGAATAAAAAGGAAAAATAGAGAACCATACAAATTTTAAAAGTTCATTGTTTGAATTGTTTTATCCACATCTTATTTTAATGTATTATTTTTCTATTATTAACAATGTTAGGTGACCAAACTCTTATTTTAACTATTTAAAAAAACTGTTCTGTTTAAATGAACCAAAATATATTATCTATATTCACTGAGAAATGGATAAAAATATACATTTTACTCATTTAATAAATAGATGTAATTAAAATAAATAAATTAATAACAGATAAATTGTTATTAATCATTTTGCACTATATATAGACCTAACATTTGTATATAAACATAAAATTGTGATAAATAAAATGAATATATAGAAAATAACATCAAATTATGTCAAAGAATTACATTTATAAGATTAATTGCAATTGGTATGATTTAATATTTCTTACAACTGCACAAAAACAAAAAAAATAATAATAATATAGCAAAGAGGTGATATACACAATTAATTTAATAAATTATACTGGCACCAGTAAATAAATTTCTTGTACAGACTCCAAATTTCTGTGTATTTATGGAGCGCAATATGGGTGTATCCCACAATGATCAAAAGATAGAAATTTCCAAATTATAAAAAGACGGGAAAAAAAATGTCCTTTGATCCCTGAAATCAGGAGCAGATAAATAATCTTGAGTGGTTCCTGTTTGTATGTGAAGAGGAAGAACAAATGTACACAAGCAGGGAATGGCAAATTCTTTCACTATCATTAACCCGCTTATGGCTGGTGGTATGTTGGTGTTTTTACTGTACCCGTGTGAGGTCCATGCCCAGTTTGAGCTGGGACAGCAGATGGAGGATGATGCTCCTCTGGTCATCCAGGACACCCAGATCTTCCTCCTCATTGTCCTCGGTGTCTGTGATCTCCTCGCTGGAGTCCACTGATTCTGGGCTGGAGTTCTGCAATCACACACACAAACGTTCACAAAGATTACACGTGAGATACTGTTAAATATATTCTCAAACCTGTATCCTCTGTCTTCTTAAAGCTTCTGTGCAATGCACCAAGGGCATGCTATGAAAGCACGAATGAACATTAAATAAATAAATATTGATAAAAATCATGAATATGAGATAATAGTGGGGTGTTGTAGTGGCGCAGTGGGTAGCACAATCACCTCACAGCAAGAAGGTTCGAGCCTCGGCTGGGTCAGTTGGCATTTCTGTGTGAAATTTGCATGTTCTCCCCGTGTTCACGTGGGTTTCCTCCAGGTGCTCCAGTTTCCCCCACAAGTCCAAAGACATACGCTATAGGTGAATTGGGTACGCTAAATTGTCCATAGAGTATGTGTGTGAATTAGTGTGTATGGATGTTTCCCAGTGATGGGTCGGAAGGGCATCGGCTGCGTAAAACATGTTGGATAAATTGCTTGTTCATTCCGCTGTGGCAACCCCAGATTAATAGAAGGACTAAGCCGAAAAGAAAATAAATGAATGAATGAATGAGATAATAGTTGAGATGAAAAGTCAATAATAAAATGAAAAGTTACATGAGAAAATCTGAAAAACTGAAAAACGTTTTTTTTTAACTGACAGGAAAAGTCAGTTGAAAAACGTTTTTTTTTAACTGACAGGAAAAGTCAGTTGACACATAAAGTCCAATTTATGAGATAAAAAGTCAATCTTGAGCTTTAAAAAAATATGAAACATTAAAAATCTTAATGATGACACTAAAAGGCCAAATGAAAGGACAAAAACGTTATGATTATTGAATAATGACGTAACTATACAACATGAAAGAAAAAAAATGATAATAAAAGATCACAAATTATGTATTTCATTTCATGACTACACATACTTCATCATGAGATTACAGAAATACAATTGAGATGAAAAGTCAATCCTGACACCAAAAGTTGAAATTATAAGTAAAAAAATGTAACATCATAACAAAATAGTGACAAAACAATGATATAATTATATAATAAACATAACAAAAAACCTAAAAAATTACAAATTATTATAGATCCTTTCATTAATTGTGGCATTTAATCTTATAATTGACTCATAATGACTCAAAATATGTCATACGTTTGCTGTAATGCAGTAAAAATGGTCTTCCATGCCATGTAGTCAGTCACCAATGCAATAATATTCTCATTACTGCTTAAAATACAGAACAATTAAATTAAATAAAAACAAATTGTAAATAAATAATACAAAAGAAAGAAACTACATGGTTGAGAAAAACGTTTAATGTTTAATTAATTTATTTTGATTTAATTTGAAGGTCTTAGCTTGTCAGCGTTTAGTTGCCCATTGCGTCTTAGCATGTAAAAAATCTAAAGAAAACAAACTATAATTATATAAAATAAGTCTTGTATTTCTCTACGACAGATGCTCTCTGGTTGCAAGGCAACTGTGCGTTTTCCTCCAGTCTAGGGTGGCTAATCCAGCTGGTACCTCCTGCAATCACTCATGCAAAAAGGCTACATTGTTCCTACTGCATAATGTAAAGAAGTGCTCCAGAAGCGTCTGCCCCAAAGCATCATGGGATGTCCATAAAAAGCCCCTTCCTCTAAGGGCACTACGTAGATACTGTTGACAGATGAGCTGGGCAGATCACATGATCCTCTCTCAGTGGATCACTCCTTTTTTCAAGGCACACAAATGTGAGTGAGTAACCGAGGGGCAGCAGATGGGATCTAAATGGGTTACGATATGATTAGACTGTAAAGTAAAACAGTGGACTAGCCATAATCCCTGAGGTAACACTTACGACCGCGCACATGCCATTGCCTTTGGCATCATGGCTTGATTTTATTAGATTTTCCTGCAAAGCATTTATCATCTTTTGCTTCTCTCTTCTCGCTCTATAAAAAGGGAACTGTGTTGAAAAAAAACATCAGCTGCGCACTCCAAAGAACCACCACTGACAAACCCTTGCTGCAGCTCTGATACACTTTTATTTATGGAAGAAATTAAAACTTGCTGCAGTCTTTGGGTGCTCCGTGTTTGTCTGAGGCAATTAGTCTACCATTTTTATTATTATTATTATTGAAATGTGTATAATCCATACAGGGGCCTCACAGTGGCGCAGTGGGTAGCACGTTCGCCTCACAGCAAGAAGGTCGCTGATCGCTGGTTCGAGCCTCGGCTGGGTCAGTTGGCCTTTCTGTGTGGAGTTTGCATGTTCTCCCTGTGTTGGCGTGGGTTTCCTCCGGGTGCTCCGGTTTCCCCCACAAGTCCAAAGACATGCGGTATAGGTGAATTGGGTAAGCTAAAAATTGTCCGTAGTGCATGAGTGTGAATGGGTGTGTATGGATGTTTCCCAGAGATGGGTTGCAGCTGGAAGGGCATCCGCTGCGTAAAACATATGCTGGATAAGTTGCGGTTCATTCCGCTGTGGCGACCCCAGATTAATAAAGGGACTAAGCCGAAATGAAAATGAATGAATGAATAATCCATACAAAGTGTCACGCTGATTGGTTTGTTCTTGCACTTGCAGCATTCTGAAATGTGCATCGCTTTCTGTTTGCGCACACATGCCGCGTGTCTACATTTGAAATAACAAACCTGAGTCATGCAAAAGATGCAATAAGTGAATGGCCCCTAAGTCATGACAAAGTTAATTATAAGTTAAAGAGTCAAATGTAGGACTGGACAAATGGCATTCAGATTGTTTTTTACAAAGAATTACTTGATTTTGATTACTTGCTTCAGCTTGTGTTTATGGTGGTGTGTTCAGTTCTCACAGCGGTGTTTGTGTGATTACATGGGTAAAATGCAGAGCATAAATTCTACTTACATGTTACATTCACTTTCATGCAAAAGCGCCCATAACTTTAGCGCTTACTGATTGGATATTTACTTGTGGGAAGCCGTGTCTCAGCACATAGACATGCAGTCAAACATGCCCTGAACCAGTTCAGAGAGTAATTGAAGCAATGGGTAAAATGGAAACTAAATTGTTTATATTTAAATACAAAACTGAAAAGAAACACAATTTACATAAGCGTATTGACCGACAGAGGTCGTACTGGAAGGTTCAATATTATATTGAGTATTGTAGCATCCCTAACTATGACTAAGTCAATCATGAGATACGTGGTCAAACTTATGAGATAAAGTCCATATCATGAGATACTAAGTCATTTGTGAGATTAAAAAGAATTAAAATTTTGGTGAAAAAGTCAATTTTAATGTCAAAATTATCTCATACTAAGTCAATCATGAGATAAATTGTGGAAATTATGAAATAATTGTCATAATTTCTAAAAGCCAATGTAATGAGATACTAAGTGAATCAACATAATCTACATTAAGGTGAAAAGTCATAATTATGAGATAAAAAGTCAAAATGATCACATTCTGTTACTGTTACAAAGTCAATAATTCAATCGAGGTAAAAAAAATTATGAGATAAAAAGCCATAATTAGGACATAAGTCAACCATGAGATAAAGAGAAGCTATAATGTACTAAAAGCCACATTTGTGACATGCTAACCCAATCATGACAGAAAAAGTCAAGAATATTGTGTTTCCGGAAAAATAAAAAATGCTCGTCGAGCAGGATGGGGCGTCCTCATTTCCAGCTTCAGCGATTCACCTGAATATTTCATAGGACAAGAGCAGAGCACTTTCTGCCTCGCTCTACGACATCACAGATATGATTAAATAAACACATGCGAATGAGGCCACATGACAGGTCACGAATCCAACCACAAATCCATACAAACAAACACATCATCAATACTGAACACAATGTTCCCCGCCAGCATGCAGACATACTGCTGTCCTTGTTTGATCGCAAAACATCATGTCAAGGACGTGTTAAAAACAATAAATGTGTCCTTCTTTCTCTGTTGTTTTGGTGGACTGTTTGGTAGCTACACTGACTAGCCAAAAGTCAGAAGCGGTTCATGCTAATCAAAGCTAATTAAACGATTTTAAAGATAAAGCTAAATATATAAGACTCTAGGGAAAAAACTATATAAAGTACATGAGATTAAATGGAAAGGAAATACATATTTTTCCTAAAGAAAAACACTCAATGTGTCTTTGTCTCATTGGAGAGCTGATACCAAAGACTGCAATCAAAAGTCAGAGACTTCAATATGAAATCTAATATATCTTGTTGAATTTTTGTAAAATCTAATCTGTAATAATTTGACAGTTCGTTGTGTATTTTTTAATTAACTAACACTCTTGTTTGGGCTTACTTAAGAAGACATATTATTTTTCACTTGCAAAAAATACTATAAAACCATTAAATCACCAGTCAACGTTGAGACTAATAAGCATATATATTTTTTAAATCAATAAAGAAAACAATTCAAGTGATATTTTGAAGAGAACGAGTTTACTTGAGTAAACAAAATCTGCAGAAAGAGTTAATAAATAATTATTAGTTGAAGATAACTTTTTTTGAAATTGTTGACAATTTGACATTTGACTCTCCAGTAATCTCATGAGTCCCAAACTCCGCTCAGGTTTCAATTTTATGCAGAGATTTCAATATAAACTCAAATATCAAATTCTCCCACAAACAAATGAGATAAACCTAGCCATCCTTTCACATCTTCACAGCTCTACACTCTTACTGTACGTCTGAATGGTTTAATTTATCTTTCAGTCTTTATAAACAAACAAATACATTCATATCAAACAATCCTACACCATTATGTCTATAAGATCTTAAAAAGTGGCCTCTGAGCAGTGATGTTTTCCTCTGGGAGACTTAAAATAAGCTCAAAAACATAATCCAATAAAAACATTACAACCCTGAATGAAGTTTCCAACTTTCCTCAGTCCCAGCATTCCAAAGCTTGCCCCCTCCCTCTCGCCAACAGGCAAAAACATGCCTCACACTTACATTCATTTCAGGTCTGCTTCAGAAACGCACCCTTGGATGTTCATCTCATAGTTTCACTGTGTTGGAAGCCAGAAAACTCTCTTTCACGATCTCTTGCTAACTCTGACACTCTTATCTCACTGCCCAGCTGTCCCGAGCCACTGCTCCCTCCCACTTTTCTCTCTCTCTCTCTCTCTCTCTCACGCACACACACACACACACACATGCTCACACACACAAACTCTCTCTCTCTATCTCTCTAGATCCTTTGAAAGAGGAAGAACAGCGTTTCATATTTTCATTGGTTGTCTAAGATTAAAAGAAATACTTGATTTGTTATGAGATCATTTTTGTCATTTATTTATTTATTTTTTAATCTAAAATGTCAATTTGGCTGACATCAAAGAACAAAACAAGCCTTAAAGGGGATAGTTCACCCTAAAATCATTTACTCACTGCTTACTTGTTTCAAAGCCTTATGAGTTTATTTCGTCTGTTAAACACCACTGACTTCTATAAAAAAAAAAATCCTACTATTGATTGTAATGGTTACAGGTTTTCAGTTTCCTTCTAAACACATTCATTAGTGTTGAACAGAAGAAAGAATCTCAAAGGTTTGAAACCACTTGAGGGTGAGTAAATAGTGAGTTTTTATTTTTTTATTTTTGGGTGAACTATCCCTTTAATTGCCAAACTGATATCTTTAAGGCTTTGGTAATTATGCTACTTTTGGAGTATTCAATGACCTTCATTCATTTGTTCATTCATTTTCCTTCGGCTTAGTCTCTATTTCAGAGGTCGCCACAGCGGAATGAACCGCCAACTATTCTGGCATATGTTTTACGCAGCTGATGCACTTCCAGCCGCTACCCAGTACTGGGAAACAACCATAAACACTAATTCACAAACACACTCATACACTACAGCCAATTTAGTCTATTTAATTCACCTATAGCGCATGTCTTTGGACTGTGGGGGAAACCGGAGCACTCAGAGGAAACCCATGCAAACACGGGGAGAACATGCAAACTCCACACAGAAATGCCAGCTGGCCCAGCCGGGAATCGAACCAGCGACCTTCTTGTTGTGAGGCAACAGTGCTAAGAAGTTATATTAATAAATCAATGTATTAATAAATGATACTGTTCTTTGTGGGGTACTGAATGCATCTTTTGCCAGTGATGAGTAAGGTCTTGATATGATGTTATGCATTTTTGAAATTGTGTAGTTTTGTAGGCTCTGTTTGTCAAAAACAATGTATTGTGCAATATATTTAATATTTTAACTATTCAGTTGATGTTAGAGAGCTGAGAGAGAGATCCTATTCACATTGTAAAAACCACTCCCACCACAGTCACCTTCATAGTGCTTGCTTTTACACCAATTTCAGCTCTGTTCTGCTCATTATGATGCAACCAATTGTAAGTACTTTTACACGCATAGGTGTCTAGCAGAGAATACACACAACGCTGGGGACAAGTGTAGCTGGTTTAAAGAGATAGTAAAGCCCTAAAAAACTTGCTGTTAATTTGCTCACCCCCAGGCCATCAAAGATGTAGCTGACTTTTTTTAATAAGTAGATCATTAAAGGTGCTGTATGCAAATTTTTGGCTCTTCTAAAGCATAATAATGCCATAATATGTTTGAAGATATTTAAGAAACATGCTAAGTGAACATAATTGTTTATCTGAAAAACAAATGCAAACGTCAGTTATTCTCCTTTGAAAATGTGCGTTAAGTGTCAGAATGCCTGTCTTTTGTTTTGGTCTGTAACTCCGCCCACTGCAAGTTCACCCAATCATATTTCAGGCACGCTGGGTCATCTTGGTGGAAAAAAACAGAGTATTTTAGTTAAGTTTTGAAGGTTGCCTCAATAGTCACTTTCACACAGTGATACTGGTAAATATCCAGAAAATTCCCGGAACGACTTTACTGGTACGTTCCGTAATTTTTCTGGAAAAGACCATTCACAAATCCATTCCAAAAAAAACAGTAAATTCTGACATGATTAACCATCATTAACCATAAACGAGCTCTAAACGGCCACGCTTGTATTTGTAAACATAAAGGGAGTTGATGAGTGATGGTTGAGCTCAAGCTCTATCAGGTTAAATTGGAAGCGACGGTGTACAGCCATTTTCAGATCTCTCCAAAGATGTTCAATAGGATTTAGGTCTGGGCTCTGTCTGGGTCTGGGCTTGATTGATATTTTGGCGGTGTGCTTTGGGTCATTGTCCTGCTGGAAGATGAACCGTAGCCCCAGTCTGAGGTCAAAAGCACTCTGAAGCAGGTTTTCATTCAGGATGTCTCTGTACATCTTTCCCTCTTTCCTGACTAGTCTTCCAGTTCCTGCTGCTGAAAAACATCCCCACAGCATAATGCTGCCACCACCATGCTTCACTGTAGGGATGGTATTAGCCTGATGATGAGCAGTGCCTGGTTTTCTCTAAACATAACACCTGGCATTCACTCCATCAGACCAGAGAATTTTGTTTCTTATGGTCTGAGAGTCCTTCAGATGCCTTTTGGATGTGCCTTCAGATGTGCCCTTTACTAAGGAGTGGCTTCCGTCTGGCCACTCTACCATACAGGCCTGATTGGTGGATTGCTGCACAGATGGTTGTCCTTCTGTAAGGTTCTCCTCTCTCCACAGAAGAATGCTGGAGCTCAGACAGAGTCACCATTGGGTTATTGATCACCTCCCTGACCAAGGCCCTTCTCCCCTGATCACTCAGCTTAGATGGCCGGCCAGCTCTAGGAAGAGTCCTGGTGGTTCCAAACATCTTCCACTTACGGATGATGGAGGCCACTGTGCTCATTGGAACTTTC
Organism: Danio choprae; assembly: GCA_903798125.1. NCBI lineage: Eukaryota > Metazoa > Chordata > Actinopteri > Cypriniformes > Danionidae > Danio > Danio choprae. The sequence goes on along the minus strand of CAIGQW010055978.1, from coordinate 4,200,033 downwards.
AGAGCAGCAGAATCTTTTCTGTAACCTTCCCCAGCCTAGGTCTACAGACAATTCCTTTGTCTTCATGCTTGGTTTGTGCTTTGACATGCACTGTCAACCCTGGGACCTTATATAGACAGGTGTATGCCTTTTCAAATCATGTCCAATCAACTGAATTTACCACAGGTGAACTCCAATTAAGCTGCTGAAACATCTCAAGAATGATCAGTGGAAACAGAATGTACCTGAGCTCAATTTAGAGCTTCACAGCAAAGGCTGTGAATACTTATGTACATGTGATTTTTCTGTTTTTTTATTTTTAATAAATTTGTAACAATTTCAAAAAATCTTTTTTCACATTGTCATTATGGGGCATTGTGTGTAGAATTTTGAGGAAATAAATGAATTAAATCCATTTGGAATAAGGTTGTTACATAAAAAAATGAGGAAAAAGTAAAGCGCTATGAATACTTTCCGGATGCACTGTAAACAGCACGGACGTGAATGCGTCTGATTGGCCGGAATTGTCCGGGAAATTACCAGTAATGTTACAACTTCTCTTTCTGGAAAATTGCCAGAACGAGTTTACCGGTGTTTTCAAAAAGGGCTCATTCACACTTGATCCCTTTGCCAGTAATTTTCAAGAAAAATCTGTATGTGTGAAAGAGGCTATTATATGGGCTGCCGCAGAAATGAGATTCGGAGTTATAAAAATATAAATGATGTGGATTTTAAATAATATAAATATTACAAACATAAACATTAGCTCAGTAGCTTACATTGTAAGACTCAATCGTCAGGAACGCTCGCTATGTTTGTGTAGTCAATCTGGCAACCGGGGTGAAAAAAAACCCCTTCCAATATTTTGAATTTGGAGTGTGTGTGTGTGTGTGTGTGTAAATGCTTCTGATTGGCTGGAATTTTCCGGGAAATTACCAGTAGTGTTACAACATCTCTTTCTGGAAAATTGCCGGAATGAATTTACCGGTGTTTTCAAAAAGGGCTCATTCACACTTGATCCCTTTCCGTAAAATTGGCAGTAATTTAAAAGGGGCTATTATATGGGGCTATTAAAGGGGCTATTATATGGGCTGCCGCAGAAACTGCGACCTCCGAAGGACAGTAACAGCCGCCGAAATTAGATTCGGAGTTATAAAAATCAAAATGATGTGGATTTTAAATAATATAAATATTACAAACACAAACATTAGCTCAGTAGCTTACATTATAAGACTCAATCGTCAGGAACGCTCGTTATGTTTGTATAGTCAATCTGGCAACCGAGGTGAAAAAAAAACCCTCTCCTATATTTTGAATTTGGACTGCAATACCTAGCTCAACCACTAAGTCACTCATACATACAGCACATTTAAAGAAGATTTTTTGTTGAATCTGCTCTCCTTGGTGGTTAATAAAATGCAAGTCAATGGATACCAGTACTTTGAGGGTTATAAAACATATTTCTGTGGCTCATGGTAATATACTGAGCAAAAATGATCAGTTTGTGCAGATCAAATAAGTTAAAAGTGTTGGCCATGATATTAGTACAGTATGTCTGTGTGTGTGTGTGCGATGTGCTAAGCATAATTTCAGATGATGTGTTTAATCCCCATGCAGTCCCATGACATGGACTGATCCGCACATGACTCCACTGTGTGTGTGTGTGTGTGTGTGTGTGTGTG
>CAIGQW010055978.1:4181766-4192361 GCA_903798125.1 Danio choprae | reverse complement strand
CACACACACACACACACACACACACACACACACACACACACACACACGCACGTACACACGCACAGTTCACCCAGGAGACACAATCACCCCCCACCCACACACACAAACGCGCGCACACACAGCTCACCCAAGAGACACAATCACCCCACACACACAGCAATCTGAATGTAGACAAGGATTTGCACGACTGCCTCTCCTGTCAAACATCTGGGATATGTGTGCCTGATGGGCCGCGTCTCATCGCTCGCTGTTGTTTTTCTGCTCCCTGCAGTTTTGCTGGCGTTATTTTCCTCTGACAGTGCAGAACAGCGAACTGTCAGACCATGAACAGCCACACTGGTCCACAGACGACAATCTCTCTCTCTCTCTCTCTCTCTCTCTCTCTCTCTTTCTCTCTCCTTTCTGAGCCGAGACTGTTGACAGCCTCATTTCATAATCCCAGCTGTCCAAAAAAGCCAATAAAAACACAAGACCAAGCTAAATGATCAGTGTACATTAAACAAACCTACTCCACTTCCCTCCCAGACAGCTTTATTCAGTCGTGACCGCTAGTCGTGACTGCATTTCTCTGCGGTTCGCATGCAATCTTCAATCACTGCTATCTTTGGTGCGCTCTGCTTTCCTCTACTGGTTATTATTATGAAGTACAACCACTCTTAAACAAAACAATTTCTCACAAGAGATCGTATTAGGTTTCATTTGGCACAATCTGCAGGCATTAAAATATTCATACAGTTCATCTGTGAAATCATAAACATGTGGACAATCAAGGGCTTCACTATCACATACAGTTGAAGTTGATTATTTTCCAAATATTCCCCAAGTGATTTTTAACAAAGCAAAGCATTTTCAGAGTATTTCCTATAATACTTTTTGTTCTGAAGCAAGTCTTTTCTTTTATTGTTCAATAGTAGTTATAACATATATTATTCTGCACTGGGCAGCACGGTGGTGTAGTGGATAGCACAATCGCCTCACAGCAAGAAAGTCGCTGGTTCGAGTCCCGGCTGGGTCAGTTGGCATTTCTGTGTGGAGTTTGCATGTTCTCCCTGTGTTCGCATGGGTTTCCTCCGGGTGCTCCGGTTTCCCCCACAAGTCCAAAGATATGCGCTATAGGTGAATTGGGTAAGCTAAATTGTCCGTAGTGTATGAGTGTGAATGGGTGTGTGTATGGATGTTTCCCAGTGATGGGTTGCAGCTGGAAGGGCATCCGCTGCGTAAAACATATGCTGGATAAGTTGGCGGTTCATTCCGCTGTGGCGACCCCAGATTAATAAAGGGACTAAGCCGAAAAGAAAATTAATGAATGAATTATTCTATATTACCTGACAAAAGTTGTCGTTGCTCTCAGTTGTAAGAGCAACAAATAATAACTTGACTTCTAGTTGATCATTTGGAAAAGTGGCAGAGGGTATATTTTTCCGATTAATCATCTGTTGAACTGCATCCCAATCATCACAAATACTGCAGAAGAACCCGCATGACCCAAAATTCTGACAGAAATCCGTCAAGTTTGGTGAAGGAAAAATCATGGTTTGGGGTTACATTTAGTATGGGGGCATGCAAGAGATCTACAGAGTGGATGGCAACATCAACAGCCTGAGGTATCAAGACATTTGTGCTGCCCATTACATTACAAACCACAGGAGAGGGCAAATTCTTCAGCAGGATAGCGCTCCTTCTCATACTTCAGCCTCCACATCAAAGTTCCTGAAAGCAAAGAAGGTCAAGGTGCTCCAGGATTGGCCAGCCCAGTCACCAGACATTAACAATATTGAGCATGTCTGGGGTAAGACGAAGGAGGAGGCATTGAAGATGAATTCAAAGAATCTTGATGAACTCTGGGAGTCCTGCAAGAATGCTTTCTTTGCCATTCCAGATGACTTATGATAAGTTATTTGAGTCATTGAAGAGATGTATGGATGCAGTCGTCCAAGCACATGGGAGTCATACACAAAATTAATTTTTTTTCCACTGCACTATGACTTTATATTCTATACTGTACATTATTTCAGTTAAATGACAAGACTTTTGTCTAAGCAAAGACAGACCTTACTGTCCTAATTAAATAAAAATCATAAATAAAAAATGATCATATTTTATTTTGGTAAATTAAGCGTAATCTAGAGGCCTTTGCCTTTCATATAAGCTACTTCTGATACCAAATGATCAACTAGAAGTCAAGTTATTATTTGTTGTTCCTAAAACTTGTATAGTAAAACTTGGATAATTAACCTAGTTGAGCCTTTAAATCGCACTTTAAGCTGAATACTAGTATCTTGAAAAATAACCAGAAAAATGTTAAACGTTAAAAAAAAGAAAATGTTAACGTTCTTAAAAATACTATGTTTAAAAATGTGTTGAAACAAATCTTCTCTACTTTAAACAGCATTTATGAAACGTTTTAATAAGAATTAAAAATTCAAAGGAGGGTTAACCATTTTCATTTCAACTGTACATATGGTACATATTTGTCAATTAAAGAACTCTTATATGAATGTTGGTGTTTGGCCAGTGGTGATAAAGGAGACGTCGCCTCGTTCCAGTCCCGAACGCAGCCAAGATTTATAACCTCTCGAGTGCCTCTGTTGTTTTACAGCATGTCTTACTGTTTCTGCATTCAGACATGAAGAATCACTGGGACGGCCGCTGAATAAATCGCTTGGCTAATCATTTGCTATGTTCCTCCTTTCCCTGAGCGATGCCTGTGAATTTTAAACTAAACCACAGCCAGGCAAGTCTCATCGGGTGAGTAGAGACGCCATCCACCCGTGGCCCTGTCTGTCAAAATTAATCACAATATCCTAAAACTCTTGTAGAATGAGTAATGATATGTTTTTGTGAGTTTAGGTAGGAGGCGGTACAAAGTTAACTTTAATTTTGCATGCCAATGAATAGCTCAAGGTGTATTGTAAGTCATACAGTAGTTATTTATAAATACGTTGTTTTTAAAATGACAGTGATGTAAAAGCATGTAGAATCAGCATTGGGTCTCAGAGAAAGCAAGCATTCAGATTGGCTATGAATCAGAGCGCTAGATGAAAGTGATGAAACTAAGCACACGACACAAGCCAACAGTGAACACTGGAACAAACGCAGTTTTTACAATTACTTTAATACAATATTAAGGTCAAAAATATTAGCCCCCATAAGAAATTATGGTAACACTTTAGTTTAGGTTACAATTCATGCTATTAACTAATGGCTTATTACCTGCCTATTATTAAGTGATGAACTTTTCATTGGTAGTTAAAAAGTATGATGTAGATCCCTAATTCTAACCAAAACCTAAACCCAACTTCTACCTTACTAACTGAATTTTAAATTGTGTGAATTATTCATTCATTTTCCTTCTGCTTAGTCCCTCATTTATAAAGTGTCACTACAGCGGAATGAACCACCAACTATTCCAGCATATGTTTTACGCAGCGCATGCCCTTCTAGCCGCAACCAAGTACTGGAAAACACCCATACACTCTTGCATTCACAGACACTCATACACTACGGCTAATTTAGTTTATCCAATTCACCTATCGCACATGTCTTTGGACTGTGGGGGAAACCGAAGCACCCGGAGGAAACCCACACCAACACGGGGAGAACACGCAAACTCCACACAGAAATGCCAACTGGCCCGGCCGGGACTCGAACCAGCGACCTTCTTGCTGTGAGGCGACAATGCTAACTACTGAGCCACCGTGCTGCCCTTACGTGAATTATAATTAAGTGACTTATTATAATTATGTGAATTATGACCCAGTAGTTATTTATTATTAGTGATGTAGAAGCATGTAGAATCAGCTTTAGCTCTCTGAGACAGTGAGCACTCTGATTGGCTCTGAATCACACACGTGATGACACAAGTCAAAACTGAACACTGTAGCCAAGCTATTGTGTCGCATTTCCTAAATATTTGCAAATAATATGGATTATCAGATTATCAGACATAATTGCACAAGCAAATCCCTCTTTGGTGAGAGAGAACTGTGAAAATGGTGCATGAAAGCTGCTTTATTTATAGTTTGTATGTGTGCAACACTAGTTGACTTTACAGATACTGAAACCTGCTGCTATGAAAAGATACATTCTCTTACGCAGGCACATTCTTGTTTCAGTCAGCTGTTGTGTATATATTTCTAGTTTTGGTCAAGGCAAAAACAACCAACACGATGTGACCAGGGTGTGTATTAAAGGGGGGAACTAATTAATGCTTGATCCCACCTGAAGGACGTCAAAACAAGACATATGGAGGTCAGCCCTTTAACACTGAGAATTCACTATGATCTGTTTTTTAAATAATAATGTTAACAATTCAAATGATAGATAATATAAATATACATTTGTCCACCCCAATAATGGTTCATACCATTGTGAATGCATAATCAGCGCCATTCAACAGTCTGAAACCTTCAGATTTGGAGCACTGATAGATATCGGAAGTGTTCACAAGACGGATTTTCTCGTAAAATAGGTGCTTGTATCTATATATACAGTAGCCTGAAAGTAAAGTCAAATCAGACGCAGTTTGTATAGTTTGACCTACAATAATTGCTGAAAGAGCTAATCAGAGGATACTGTAGGTCAGAATACACTAAATATCCCTCAAAACACTGAAAACCTAAATATGTTGTATTCATGTACTGGATTAAATTCAGATTTAGATTAGATTTAATTAAAAATAAATACATAACTGAGTGAAGCATGTATTACACAAACTAACTAAACAAGTTGACCCCCCTGATCGTCAATGTATAATTCGCACACTGGATGTGACAACAATTCTTTAATGTCGTCTTAATGTGCTTAAAGCCAGCATAAAACGGAAGTTAAGATTGTCTTCCACCCCTCTATCGTTACATACATCCAACTGAAATGGTTTCTGAAATGAGAAAAAAATGTAGGTCGGTGCATGATTTTGTCATTTGGCAACCAATTGGATAAGGACTGTTTCTGTATATACTGTAGCGGGACAGAAAGCTCTCAGATTTCATCTAAAATATCTTCATTTGTTTTGATGACGGAAGTAATTATTGACAGAATTTTCATTTTTGGTTGAACTAACCCTTTAAAGGTCCCATGAAATTAAAATAAAGTGTTTTGAATGTTAGTATCAGTATTGTTTATGTTTAAGATATCTATAAGCTAGTGCACACCAAAACAGAGACAACATTTGCGTTTATTCATTCATTCATTCATTTTCTTTTTGGCTTAGTCCCTTTATTAATCTGGGGTCGCCACAGCAGAATGAACCGCCAACTTATCTAGGATATGTTTTACGCAGTGGATGCCCTTCCAGCTGCAAGCCATCACTGGGAAACATCCATACACACTCATTCACACACATACACTATGGACAATTTCATTCATTCATTCATTCATTCATTCATTTTCATTTCGGCTTAGTCCCTTTATTAATCTGGGGTCGCCACAGCGGAATAAACCGCCAACTTATCCAGCACATGTTTTATGCAGCGGATGCCCTTCCAGCTGCAACCCATCTCTGGGAAACATCCATACACACCCATTCACACTCATACACTACGGACAATTTAGCTTACCCAATTCACCTGTACCCATTGGACCCACGCGAACACGGGGAGAACATACAATCTCCACACAGAAATGCCAACTGACCCAGCCGAGGCTCGAACCAGTGACCTTCTTGCTGTGAGGCGATTGTGCTACCCACTGCGCCACCGTGCGGCTCAAAATTTGCGTTTAGAAGATATAAAATTTATATAAACATGTAAGGCTTGTAGTTTCTCACTTTCGCCTAAATGGATCAACGGTTTTATTCACGTCAACTCATACCTTCAGTTTCTCATCAAATCTTGACCAATCAAATGCTCTATAGTGTCTGACATGCCCGCCCCCTTCAAGACGCTTCGCATTTTATGCGCTTGAGCTAAACCACTCTCACTTGCAGAGGGGTGAAAAAGCAAAACGCTATTGGCTGTTTTTTTAAAAGGGGAGGGTCTACACTATGTCCCACCCTCTCTTCGTGTTTCGGCTGAGATTACGTCAAACAGAGAATAAAAATGCAGATTTCAAAGCACTTCACAAGACCTTTAAAGCATTATTCACTGTCATTACACTGAAGAAAAGCAACAACTATGATATTCTCCACAAAGTCATCTTTGAGTTAGACACAAGTAAGAAAGTCGAAAGGTTTGAAATGACATGAGGCTGAGCAAATGATGACAAGGTTTTCATTTGTGGATGAACTATTTCTTTAATCCCCACAGCGGCTGAAGTGGCTTTCGCAGCTGGCAATCACATTATGCAGCACACAGTTTATAATTGCGTATCTCCGAGGCTACATATACCCACAGTGTGCTAAAGATCACCAGTGCAGACCTGCATGACGCGGGCACAGCATCAATACAGTGCACTTCTGGAAAAAAAGCCAGCGCCTGAAGCCGGGTCTAATATGCAGCATGATGGGACTGATTGATGGAGCTCATACCAACTCATTTCAGACCTCAGATAAATCAGCATACTTCAACGTCTGTGCTCATGCCCAGATAATCCATGAGCCATTTAGCTGATGCTGATGTTGCATGTATAAAATGGCATTTGGTGCTGGAAGTGCCTTAAAATAACTAAAGTAGGGCCATATGATATATATATATATATATATATATATGAGTTTCATTCCGCTGTGGCGACCCCAGATTAATAAAGGGACTAAGCCGAAATGAAAATGAATGAATGAATGAATGAATGAATATATATATATATGCAATCCAGTCATAAAAATTGAATTTACTGTTTAATGTGGAATGTCATGAAATTTGTTAAATTTAATAATGAAAGTAGATCTGTATTCTTTATAAAATTGTGATATATGTTTATGAATATTAAACCACAAGAAGGCATGCATTTTCTACAATGATTTTGGTGGTGGTTTTCAGAGTAGAGCTATCATTTTATCATCATTTACTGTTTAATTTGAGGAAAACGTGGAAATGTTAAAGCTTGTTCCCTTTTACCTTTAGTGAATAGTGAATCAACCCATTTTAACTTGAATTTATTTTATTCTGTATTGTGCAACTTCAAACAAATCGCAATACAGAATACAGAAATACAGCAAAGCTTATCTTAAGTTAAGACGTCTGACTTAACAAGCGGATACATATTAGTGTTCATAAGTGCAAAAAAAGTTTAAATATAGTGAAAGGACTATATAAATATTATTTAATTTGATAATTTTGCCTATTTTTTACTATTATTTTATTAGAAGTACTGTTTGTTTTATTTTTTATTTTATTTTTTTCCTTGTTTATTATTGTACTTGATGTCATCCAATGTTATGGTTATTAATACGATTGTTTAGATAAAAACCAATAAAAAAAAATTGTGTTCATAAGTGCAGATCTGCTTTGTTTACAGTGGTAATCCAGGAAACTTGATATCACTTCTGTTCATAAGCGCCTCCTGCTAGCAGAGAGTTGAATTCGAGAGTGAATTTGCCTCTAGTCCAATAGTACCTGGATGCAGCCTTCATGATGCAAGCTGAGACTGCATATCTCAGTGATGCAATGTCAGACACAATGCACTCAATGGAGCTAGTGACATCACTGTGAGGGGTAGGGTTAGGGGTGGGGTTAGGTGAGCGCATTAAAGAGCCTTGGATGCAGCTCAGATTGCACTGCACCAGGTCTGCATCCAGACCCCTCTCCTCTAGTCTGCTCTTTTGTTCAGATCTGTTTATGTAGCAGGCAGTAGTTTTATTTTCACAAAACTAAAGACAGTGTAAGACCATTCTTTTTTGCTTTAAATTCTGAATTTATACAGTCAAATTTAGATGAAACACTGTGCAGTCTGCATGTATGCTGCATCGTTGCTTGGATCATCATTAAAACGCAGCGGTTGCCTCTAATTTTACATTTACTTCAGATTTCTTTAATTTGTGTAACCTATTTGATTTGAGGTTTGTTTTACAATTGAAAACTCCCCTCTAAGCATTAGTTTGCTACAAGGGAATAATGCACACAGCAGAACTCTACTCAATATTCAGTTTCAACAGGAAGTACATCAACATACTGAAATAAAAGTCTCAGCAACTTCTGACTCACAAGGACCTTAAAAAGTGACAAGTAGACCTTACATTAAATAGTGAATCAACCCATTTTAACTTGAAACTTGAAAGTTGACTTAACTTCATTCATTCATTTTCCTTCGGCTTAGTCCCTTTATTCATCAGGGGTCGCCACAGCGGCATGAACTGCCAACTTATCCAGCATATTTTTTGGCTCAGTGGTTAGCACTGTCGCCTCACAGCAAGAAGGTCGCTGGTTTGAGTCCCGGCTGGGTCAGTTGGCATTTCTGTGTGGAGTTTGCATGTGGGTTTCCTCCAGGTGCTCCGGTTTCCCCCACAGTCCAAAGACACGCGGTATAGGTAAACTGAATAAACTAAATTGGCTGTAGTGTGTGTGAATGGGCATCCGCTGTGTAAAAAATATGCTGGATAAGTTGGCAGTTCATTCTGCTGTGGTGGCCCCTGATGAATAAAGAGACTAAACCGAAAGAAAATGAATGAATCATTACATCTCTATATTATATAGACAGTCAAATCTAGATATTAATAAAAAAAAGCTTAAACAAATATATAGAAAAAATGCATAAAAATTTAAACAAAATCTGGAAATTTTATAAAAAGAAATTTACAAAAAAAAGTTTGTAGTAAAGTAAAAAAACATTTTACAGTATGTTTTCCTCACTTCAGCATCATGCCATGATAATCTTTTTAATATTCAACAGCACGATCTGACTCAATTAGGGCTTTAATGATATGAGTCACAGTTTTAAAATTAATTAGAAACATTATCCCGGTTATCAGAGAAGAAAAAAAAGAGCGTAGCGCAGATTCGGTCTGTTGCATTCTGGAAGCGTGTTCATCCTCACAGGGAGCCGATTTAATGACAGGCACACACAAAGCAAGCGCAAAAATGAATTAGCTCCCTTCAGGCAAACACGCGCAACACTCAAATTAACGCGTATTTATACATACGCAAACAGATGCACGTGCTAGTGCTCAACTAAAACAGCAGCCCTGGCCTTTTTCCAGAGAAACGCAGGCGGATAAAAGGTTTCCAGCAGGGACGTCTGACTCATTCGGGGATCCAGAGGGATTGTGGGTATCCTCATTCACCCGCCACAGACACCAAAAACTAGAACACGTCCAATTAGCACTCCTCTTCCCCTGCAGAAGTATGCCGTACAGTACAATAGAGCGACTGCGTTTCTGAAACTTTTTAAAGACGTCGCTACTCAATGGGAGACTTTAAATGAGTCAGAGACCATTCAGATTTTTTGGGGGCTATAATCAGATGAGATGAACAGATCTTGGCGACTGATTTTAGCAATGAAAGATCATCTCTCTGTAAAAGTGATATGACCCCTTTACAGAGCCACCAGCTGCTGAAAGATAATGATGAGTGTAATGATGACTGTGTGTAAATAGTGACTAAACTACTTGTTTTTCTACAGTAATACTGCTTAATGGCTCGTCAAATCAAATCAAATCAAATAAAAGATATCAAAAACGGTCCAGATAATAAAGTTCAGACATTAGAATAAAATATCTAGATAATATATAAAATAAAATAAAATAGATAAGCTGACAATAATCAGATAAGCCCTGAGAGATCACCTCCTTTTAAAAGTAGTATGAGCAGGAAGATAATGATGGGTGTAATGATGACAGTATTGCAGGGGTGTTTTCTTTGAGGAGGCGAGAGAGAAAGAGCTGCCAGAGAAAATTGGATCAGAAAACTATTGGCAGAAACTAAATAAAATGAAATACATAAAATAGAGACAAAATAGTGTCTAAACCAGTGTTTCCCAAGCCTGTTCCTGGATGCACACCAACAGTGTATATTTTGGACTTATTTTTCTACAGTAACACTCTTCAGTGGTGGAGTGTAAATAAAATAAAATAAAATAAAATAAAATAAAATAAAATGCTAGTGCATTATACAGATTAAAATAATATATAAAAAAATACATATACATATATATAAATATGGCCCACAGAATATGAAGAATGTTAGGAAAAAACATAACACATCTGCGTGTTGAAATACCTCCTTGTCTTTGAGCCGTTCTTTACTCCTGTGAATCGGGGAGTGAGGCTGATGTCGAGCTGATGTGTTGTTACACATTAATTCTCCATTCTTCATCTGATCTTCTGAGGCTGTTTTAGGCCTCGACCAACTGTTATCTGCACACAGGATAACATCAGACATCAAACTCAACTCATTTACTTAACAAACAGAACTGTTGTACTGTTGTAAACTAAATAAAGACTCAACTAAACATTTTGTTTGGTATAACTGACAACTTCAGTTTTTAAAGTCAGTAGAACTGCTTTTCACAAAAGTAGAGTAAACAAGAAATAACAAAAGAAATCTGTTACTAAAAATTTTTTTTTGTGCTATCTGAATTTTTTATTTACAGTGTAGAGTTTGCTCAAACTAAACGGAAAATAACAAAAATGCTTAACTGTCTAGACAACAGAATGAAAACAAAACAAAACAAAACAAAACTAAACTAAACTAAACTAAACTAAACTAAACTAAACTAAACTAAAC
>CAIGQW010055978.1:4152775-4176541 GCA_903798125.1 Danio choprae | reverse complement strand
TGTTGTAGGCTGTAAAATAACCAAAATAATGATATGGAGCTGTCAAATCCTGCCTAAAATTACTTTAGATGTGTAAAGTAGTGACATCTGAAAATAAATGAACACCTTAGAATGTTCATCAGCCAATAAGAAGCATTCAACAGCCCCATAGTTAAAGTAAAAGTAGATTTACTTTTTACGCCATTCACAGTTTCCTACAGAAGTACCATAGCATGTTTTCAACACTGATGATAATAAAAAGAATAAGAAGTTGCTTGAGCATCAAATCAGCATATTTCTAGTATTTCCGAAGGACTGCGTTACACTGCAAAACAAAAACAAAATGAAAATGAAACGAAAACAAAGCGAAAACACGAAACGAAACAAAAAACGAAACTAAACTTGTTTTTGACTGTTGTAGGCTGTAAAATAACCAAAATAATGATATGCAGCTGTCAAAACCTGCCTAAAACTACTTTAGATGTCTAAAGTGTAGTGACGTCTGAAAATAATTCAACACCTAGGAATGTTCATCAGCCAATGAGAAGCAAGCATTCAACAGCCCCATAGTAAAAGTAATAGTAAAATTAAACCATGCCATTCACAGGTTCCTCAAGAAGTACCATAGCAGTACCATAGCACTGCAAACTGTAATGCAACAGTTTCCAATAAAAATGTTTGGTACTAAAGTAATTTCACAATATGATCGTTTCTACTTCATTTTGGATCAAATAAATGCAGCTTTGCTAAACACACACATACAGATCCTGATTTAAACAACAAAGAACCCACATTGACGTGAAGAAGAGAAGAAAAGAAAAGCATAGCACAATAATCTAATCCAGGGGGTTTATTCCAGGTGTCTGATTTAAAGCAGACTAATCCACCTGTAATCCTGGCGGAGTGAAAGTAATCTCCTGGATTAGCTCAATCCAATCTTCTTTTCCGCACAAAACAAGCCTGATCCCGTCAACGACACATCCCTCGCACTGACAGGACAACTGACATGGCTGTATGTTGCTTATTTTTAGTCATACTAGGTGTTTAGTCACACTCTAGTGCACATAAAACAGGACGTTTCTTGATTTAGCAAACAGTCGTGATCGTCGTGAGGGAAAGTTTGCAGCGTTTGCCTCCTCTATTTGAGTCCGTCATGAAGGTAACGACGATGGACTTTTGTGGCTGGGTGGATATCGAGCAGCTCTAATGAAAAGCAGACAAAGTTGCAGGATATGACTCATCGCTGTAGGTCTTTCTCTCTTTTGCCCCCTCAATTTCAAACACTTCAGCGATTGCAACACTATTACAGCAGAGATGTAGATTTAATGGGGGAAACGTACACTGACACTTTAAACGAACATTAGAGACCAGACTCTCTGAAAACCATCAGGTTTTTGTATCTGAATGCACTCAGAAACAAATGTGATTATAAAGAATGAAGCACTATTTAAAAGTTGTATAAATGTTAAATAGTTTTTTCTATTTGAATGTTTTAAACTAATTTATTTCTATGATGGCGAAGCTGTATTTACAGTATTTTTACTCCAGAATTTAGCGTCACGTGAATTATCTTGATTCAAAACTCCTAATATATAGATTTGAAAATTACAATCAATGATTAAAACTAATTTGCTGCCTAATGTTTTTGTGTAAATAATGATTTGTTTTTTACAAGATTTTTATTTAAATTTTTGTGGCTTTTGTGGATTTTTCTTTGGATTAGAACTAAAGCTGAACAATATATAGTTTGAGTATCGATATCAATATCGACTAAGCCAAAGGAAAATGAATGAATGAATGAAAATGAAATGACGCAGGGGAAAAAGTATTGAACACATGAAGAAAGGGAGGTGTAGAAAGGCACTGAAAGCCCAGACAGCAGCTGAAATCTCTCAGTAGTTCTTCAGCAACCTTCTGCCCTTCATCATAGTTAATCAATATTAGCTGCTTTAGTCCAACATCTACATTATCAGGATGATGAAGATGAAACCAGGGTGGACATTTCAGCAAGACAATGATCCAAAACACAACCAAGGAAACTCTCAAATGCTTTCAGAGAAAGAAAATCAAGCTGCAGAATGGCCCAGCCAATCACCTGACTTGAACCCCATATAAAATACAAAATAAAAATCAGATTTTATAAACGAGACCCACAGAACCATCAAGATTTTTACACTGTTGAACTCACACCTGAGCGATTCACGTGACTTTATTCTCCATATGAGAGGCATCCTTAAGCTGCCATCACCAAAAAAGCCTTTTATATAAAGTATTAAATACGTTTCAGTAGTTCAGCACTTTCTCCTTATGTCATTTCATTGTTTTTACACAGAACTGATTTTTCAGAATTTTTGTTTTGTTTTATTTTTATGCTTGTATTGTTTGGGTTTTTACTGAAATCTGGTTCAACTCCATGTCAACGGCTCCTTTAGAAATATTATTTCCAGGAAAAAAATGTCACATGTTCAATACTTATTTTCCCCGCTGTATTTTTGGTGTTATTTACTGTCTGATATAAGATGAACCTAATAAAGCAAAAAATAAAAAATAAAAAATCTTTAATTTTTAGGTGAACTGTTCCTTTTAAATGTGGTTTAACAGGTTAGACAGCATTTGATCCCACAGACATTGACAGAACCTTTCAATAATTCACTGAAAAAGTGACATCGCAGCCGTCTTTCTCTGCAACAAGCGAACAGCTTTTGGGCTTTTTATAATAACTGTCCTGTCTGTCTTCTGCAGCATGGCAAACTTTGAGCAGAGACGAGATTTGGTGGTTGCTCATAACCCAACTCTCATGAAAAATTGATCCGTCTCTTTATTCTCTCTCCTTGATCTGTTTCTTTTTCTTTTTTTCAGAGAGTATTAAAGCAAAGAGACAGCATCACAGCTGTCACCTGCTCTCGGCGCTGAATTCCCAGTGTTCCCTGCGCACAGGTTCAGCACTGATCGAGATTCAAGAGCTGTGAGATCACACACACTCCAAACTGTTGCGTAATGCTGAGTGAAAAAGACCAAAATAGCAATAAAGGGATAGTTCTGTCAGAACTCACTCTACCTCATGTCGTATCAAATTTCCTTTCTAAAAAAATACCAAAGTATACTTCATTCTTTTAGTCTTTGTATGTTAATTGAGACCTGCAGTCCATATAATGCCATTAAAAAGAATGAGTTCAAACACTAATCTAATTAATATTAACATTACATTATGTTTTGTTTTCATTTGAGGTATAAAATGTAATGACAAAAAGTCAAGACAACAAATATTTTCATGTTGATTTAGCTTATTTTAATATAAGCTAATCGGGAATCAAATCTTAGGGAATCTAAATTGATTAAGCTATACAAAGTTTAACTTAATATTTTTAGTCGGTTTGACCGATGTAAGTTGAGATGACTAGAAAAGTACATTTGATTCAACTTAGGCGACACGGTGGCTCAGTGGTTAGCACTGTCGCCTCACAGCAAGAAGGTCGCTGGTTCGAGCCCCGGCTGGGTCAGTTGGCATTTCTGTGTAGAGTTTGCATGTTCTCCCCGCCTCCACAGTCCAAAGACATGCGCTATAGGTCAATTAGCAAACTAAACTGAACTAGCCACTAAACTGACAAAATACTCTAAATTCTCGTCAGATTAGGCTGCAGTTTAACAATGTGGCTTTTATTGACATTTTAGCAGTATAAAACAATATATTGTATGAGAACTAATACAGAGAAAAAGAACCATAATTTGCAAGATCAACACAGGGCAATGTATAATTTAAAATTAGAGCTGCACAATAAAATACTGGAATTTTTATATCATATAAATTTGCAAAAATATAAAATATACATCATGCAATCTGCAAATTGCTACTTTTATTTGCTTTTTTTTTTGCTTTAAATCATTTATGTATGTAATGATTTTACTAAAATGAATTTTTTTTTCTGATCTAATTAAATCTAAATCAGGTAAAAAAAAAAAAAAAAAAGTTCATTTTGACTTTGAAACACTAATAATGACTGAAGAACCTCAGATATTCTGATTCTCTGTTGTTATTTTCCTCTGTCGTTTCTACTCCTGCTATTTATTATCAATTCTCTGCTCTGACGTACTAGATTCACCTAATTTAGCCAATAGTGTAACAGCACCCACTGGGAAAGCGGGTATAAAGAGAGTATGATCCCATCTGATTGGTCCAATTTCCATCAAGAACCTACACAATAACAATTTTCGATATATATTGTGCAGCCCTATTTCAAACCACTAAAAATGTCAATACAAATTCCTTTTGTTGAACTTTTCAACATCAAATGCTATTAAAGCATCTATTTATAATACAGTTCAAAAGCATAAATAAACAGAAAACATCTGTGAATCAGAAATTACACCAGACTGTTAACTAACAAAAATCAGTGCTGGGAATGAGGCTGTGACTAAACTTAGTTTATTTATTTGTCAAACAACAAGTCAAAATCTTTTTGCTTACAAATGCTCAGGTTTTTGATTGGTCTACATGTGTGGTAAGCTGTTCATGAATTGCTTGTTGAAATAAAGATATATTTTTTAAAGGTGAAAAATTGCAGCCAGCTTCTAATAAATCGTTTGAACAGAAAATTGCAAAGGTATTTTGTAATGGCTTCTTAAGCAAAGGTAGATTAAAACTCGTTTCTAATTATATACAATACAAAAAAAATTTGTCAGCATAAGTGTGCAGAAGATACAACAACACAATCTCACATCAATTGGTCAAACTTTTTTATTGAGTGTCAAAATCGTATAATTCTATACGATCTCATTCATACAATTTAATGGACCCTTTTCACAAGCCTGTTATGACGCGTTTAACGGTCATCATAATGTTAAACCCTTGAAGCTTTTTAATATTTAGATTTTTTCTTATTGTATGAACATTTATATGTATTTATGAACGTATTATATCATCTTTGCATCAAATTACAAAAAACAAATTACCGCTTGTGCGAGGTGTTTCTAAAGGCAGCCGTTATCAGTCTCACACAATTTTTTTCCCTTTTCTGTAAGTCTTGATAACACCATCGTGGAGTTTTTCTTTTATTATTTGAGCAAATAAGATTGTAAAAAAATTATTTGTTGTACTCTCCCATTCACTGCGCTCTGAGTTTACCCAGCTATGACGCCTTCCGTTACTGAGAAACCTGGAAATGTGAAAAGGGTCTATTAACTCATCCCCCAATGTCGGTTGGGTTTAGGGGTGGGTTTTGGGGGCACGCCTCCTTTTATAAAAATAATTTTCATACAAATTAAATCCTATTAATATGTAAAAATTTGCCAATTTTGTGACAATACTTATAATAGTTATGTACACTAGAAAGATCTATCCGTGTCCAGTGTCTTTTTTTCACTTTTTCCTCTACAAAAGTTATGAAAATGTATCAAATAAAAATGATAATAAAAATGTATTTGTACTCATTTAAAATAGCATATCGGGTATCTTTTATTCACCTTCTCACATGTACTTATCAGTGTGGGTGTCTATTGTTTTTGCAATCTTCAGGAGTTTGCATCGTCTGGTCACCTTGTGGACAAAATAGGTAGTGCAAAATCAACTCAAAGTGCATGAATAAAAAATCTGGCTGCATGTGTACAGTGTGCACATAATGTTCTGATAATGAAGTTGTACACTTACTCTAGTGTACACAAAGACCATAGTTTAACTTTGGACTTAAGGCGGAACATAAAAAAGAGAAATGTTCAAGAATAAATCCAGTGCAACTAAAAAGAGAAAACATAATGGTGTGGTGTCTACTCTGGAGGTTTTGACAGTATTTTGGATGAACTGACAGAAAGCAGAGATAAATTTCCCGGACCATGTTATTCATGAAAAAGTAATGCAGAACAAACAGAAAATCAATTTCTTGAACTCCATCAACTTTTTAAACCTCCCGCTCTTTGGTTCCTCTTTCACAAAATCTGTCTTTTTCTTGTTGTGTATTTTCATTTTTCACCGTCAAAATGTCTATAGTAAGAAAGGTTACAATTACCTCAGCCACTCTCCATCACTGTCACTTATAAGCAGACTTATTTTTTTCCCTCTCTCTCCAACTCTCAATCATTCAGTGGGTAGTGCTGCCGCCTCACAGCAAAAAGGTCGCTAGTTCGAGCCTCGGCTGGGGCAGTTGGCATTTCTGTGTGGAGTTTGCATGTTCTCCCCGTGTTGGCGTGGGTTTCCTTGAGTTTCCTCCAACCCAAATGATGTTTAACAGAGCAAGGAAATTTTCACAGTATGTCTGATAATATTTTTTTTTCTGGAGAAAGTCTTATTTGTTTTATTTCGGCTAGAATAAAAGCAGTATTACATTTTTAATAAACATTTTAAGGTCAAAATTATTAGCCCCTTTAAGCTATATATTTTTTTCGATTGTCTACAGAACAAACCATCATTATACAATAACTTGCCTTGTTACCCTATCCTGCCTAGTTAACCTAATCAACCTAGTTAAGCATTTAAATGTCACTTTAAGCTGTATAGAAGTGTCTTGAAAAATATCTAGTAAACTATTATGTACTGTCATCATGGCAAAGCTAAAATAAATCAGTTATTATAAATGAGTTATTATTACTATTACGCTTAGAAATGTGTTCATAAAATCTTCTCTCCGTTAAACAGAAATTGGGAAAAAAATAAACAGGGGGGCTAATAATTCAGGGGTTTAATAATTCTGACTTCAACTGTATTTGTGTAATTCAGAACTTTCTGGGCCCAGTATCAGCAGTATCTCATTTGCATTTAAAGAAACACTAAAATCCATAAGATTTTGCTTCCACTTAAAAATGAGCATCTACAGCAAGATAATTGATCCATGAAGTATATGGAGCGGAGTTCAAAGACACTTTCTGCACTGTAAAAATTATACGGTAATTAACCGTTTCTGAATTTTGTGATTCACGTTTTTTTGCATTTATTTATGGTTGAGATGCATTATAGGATCTTGATCTCTGCTATTAACTTTTGATGTTGAAAATTCAAACTCTGCAGTTTAACAAAGTGACTTTTATTCACATTTTAGCAGTCCGAAACAATATGTCGTATAAGAAATAATATAGAGAAATAAAAAAATAATAATTGTAAAAAAGAACTGGGAGTTTATTACCAGGTTTTTGTACGAAAATTTACAACACCAACCGAGACAACTATCCTTTAAACTATTCACAATTTAAATAAAGGTCACTTTTCAAACTTTTCCACATTAGGTGTTGTTAGAGGAAAGATCAAGTCCTGATACAAGTGCTGATCACTTTGCAACAGAAAACGACACATCAACACATCCTGATAAAGACGGTCATCTCCAACACTAGCTGATGATTCAGTGCGAAAGTAATTTCCACTCACACTTGTTGAGGGGAAACAGTGTGACTAATTGCACATCAAGCCGCAGATAAAAATAAACACAGCAGAATAATTAATATGACAACAATTTCATGCAACTACAATGACAGTCACTTCAGTTCAGAGAGCTTTTAAAACAGCATCTCAAGGTAACGTGTGCACTTCTTTCAATGTTAAAATGCGTTCTGCTAGTCCAACTTTAAAAGAAAGCTATACTGTGCACTACCATTAAACGTTTGGGAACAGTGAAACGTCATTTTTATTTTTAAAAGAAACAAATACTTTTATTTTTTGATGACTGTAAAGACTGAAGTAAACAGCGTTTTAGAACTTTCTATGTTCAAGTCAGAAATGATCTGATTTTCAACGTAATAAAAATGTTAAAACATAGGTAACATAACAAATAATCTTTACCTATGTTACTGATTTACAGTATGTTCCCTCATGAAAATATAGTAAAGTAATTTATAGTAAATACTATAATGTTTTTTAACCATAATGACACTGACACCTTCAATTGAGATAGAGATGTTGCTAGAATTGGTTATTATGTATGGGCGATATACATTGCATCACCAAAAATGATTGAGGTCATGTCCATGTGTTGTGCGATAAGTCGCTATATTGATTAATGTGACAGGCCTAACTATTAGCGATTTGTAGGTTGATTTCTACAAAGAAAATAAACCCCATTACTATCAAAACATTGACAAAGCAACAATCAATGCCATTTCCCGGCATTTCCCGACAAATGCTATTTCCCAGCAATTCGTAACTTTTTGATTTAGTGGCTAATTCATTCGAATTTGTAAGATCTCATTCAGTTTTCCCGGAACATGACGTCATTAAAAGGTAATAGCACAAAAAAAGAGCATCACTGAACGGTGTTTAATTATTTTGTGCCATATAATGTTATGGGTCAATCATGGATTAAAAACAAGCAAACATGTAGCTACAAACATAAATGTTATGAAACATCACTATTCAGTTATCTAACACCACTGACTATTAAATATATTATATGATATTAAATGACTCAGAGCCCACAGTTACCTCTTCCGTCATATTTTCTGGCTTTGATAAGGCTCATTATTAGATTTACCCACAGTTAAAAAAAAATGACTATATGCTTGACTGCCTCTTTTTCATTTTGAAAATACAAATATTATTTAGGTAGACCGCTATGCCATTATTTATTTTTGCTGCTCACTGCATGCGAAACAATCACTAACCAATGAGAGTTATTGTAAACTTAAGTTCAAGAGTTCACACTTAGATAATGCTCAACTATGATAGCAGGTTTGGCATGCTGTCCCGGGAGAGAATCCTGAGCTCGGAGATAGATGAGCCCAAGGTTCCCGCCTGGTCAAAGAGCATTAGGAGGGATACGAGATCAGGTATTTCTCGAGAGCCCCCAGTTTTTTTTTTTTTAATACACTGAGAATTGATTCAGTATGTATGCTTTAAGTGCTTGTGCTTGTTATTACGATACATTTATGTACATGTTTTTAGACTGTGGGAGGAAACCGGAGTACCCGGGGAAAACTCACGCGAGCATGGGGAGAACATGCAAACTCCGTGCAGAGAGTGCCGACTGGTTCAATTGAACCTTAGGCCTTCCAGCTGCGAGGCTGCAGCGCCAGCCGCTGAGCCACCGTGTCGCCCGATCATAGACTTGAGGAGGAGGAAGAAGGGAAGGATGGGGGGGGGTTCCAAAAACTAATATAGGTAATGAAATTTAGGCAGGATATTTATAGTAGTTTTGGAATAATCTGATAAGCTAGCTAATGATTAGTGATAAGGATCAGCTGTAGTCGATCATATTACGTGCTCCTCTCGAAATTAGTTTGTGAAACTTCACAAAGATTATTGGTGAAAATATTGTTAAGGGCCAATAGTTAAACGTGACTTTTGCTTTAACTTGCGCATGGTGACTACCATCTTGTGTGCAGATGCAGGTATTCATCTCGCACAAGTTAATGCCGGATGAATTAAAATAAATACCAGAACACAAAACACAAATATCTGACATTTTCCGGATCAGGATCCGACTCAAATTAAGCACTGAAATTACGGTATCCACTGACCTCCATACCAAAAACTATGAAAGTCAATATACCCAGGTTAGTGTCTGGTTCCCAATATTTTTCAAAATATCTAGAAGAAGGAAACTCAAGTAGGTTTGTTATAAGAGGAGGGTGAGTAAATTATGCAGAATTGTATTTTTGGGTGAAACTATCCCTTTAAGACACCTACAGAAGTTGCCGTGATGAAAAAGAAAGAAAAACAAAAATAACTCTGCAGGCTGAAAACTGTATACGTGATCAAAACAACTAATGTTAATGAGAAGCAAAAACAAAAATAAAAAAACGGTTTTGTGTCTCTGCTCTCTCTGGTCAGCAGAAGAGAAAAGATCACTCTATATCTGGATGCTTTTCAACAGCGGAGGCTTCAGCCACATCTCTGACTGACAGCCTGAAGATTACCCTCTTTCAGCTCCATATCAGCAGGTGTAAATGGGCCGGAATGAGTTTAAGTAAGTGTGTGGGAGAGGGTGCATGGCTCCTGGACCAGGAAAGATGGGGCTTGACTGGAGACAAATGAGAGGACGATTGAATCCATGAGAACATCATTAGGCTATTGAACTCACTTTAGTGTCCTGACACACCAGGTTGGCGCCAGAGGACTAGTGGCGATAATAAAAGAAGTCTGTGGCACTGTCCAGTGGCAGCTATAAAGCTGCTTTTGAAAAAACTTCAAAAGCTACAGACCCACTCCTAGTAGGTGTGTGTAAGAAGAAATGACATTCCTTCAGCTTATTCCCTTATTTTTTTTATCAGGTGTTGCTGCAGCAGAATAAACCAACATTACAATTTTCCTTTGGCTTAGTGCCTTATTCATAAGGGGTCGTCACAGCGGAATGAACCGCCAAATATTCTGGCATATGTTTTACACAGCGGATGCCCTTCCAGCTGCAACCCAGTACTGGGAAACACCCATACACACTCACATTCACACACACACACACTCATACACTAATGGCAATTTTTGTTTACCAAATTCACCTATAGCACATGTCTTTGGACTGTGGGAGGAAACCGGAGCACCCAGAGGAAACTCACGCGAACATGGGGAGAACATGCAAACTCTTTTTTTCTTCAAAAATAGTCAATATTGATAATTATCTCAACAAATGACAAATGTAATGCTGGACAAAATGTCTTTTTGTTGCACTGACATTTCTGCCAATAGTCAAAAACACATTGTATAAGTCAAAATTCTTGATTTTTCAACAATTTTTGCGGCGATTCACCTTCATTCATTCATTCATTTTCTTTTCGGCTTAGTCCCTTTATTAATCCGGGGTCGCCACAGCGGAACGAACTGCCAACTTATCCAGCATATGTTTTACGCAGCGGATGCCCTTCCAGCTGCAACCCATCATTGGGAAACATCCATTCACACCCATTCACTACGGACAAATTAGCTTACCCAATTCACCTATAGTGCATGTCTTTGGACTTGTAGGGGAAACCGGAGCATCCGGAGGAAACCCACGCGAACACGGGGAGAACATGCAAATTCCACACAGAAATGCCAACTGACCCAGCCGAGGCTCGAACCAGCGACCTTCTTGCTGTGAGGCGATCGTGCTACCCACTGCTCCACCGTGAGGCCCGGCGATTCACCTTCCATTGATTATTAGCAAAAACTTTTTGTTATGCTGCTTCATGTTGCAAATAGTTTTTCCTTTTTGTATTATTTTTATTTTTATGTGCAGTCATAAACAAATTTTGTAGAGCAAGTAGTTTGACCATTTATTACCATTTGTTATTCCTAGTCATTTTCCCCATAGAAAAATGAATCCTAAAACAATCACAGAAAAGAGCGAACTTCCGCAATGCAAAATAAGGTCAATATAGAAACCAAATACAAAACAGCTATTATACACAGCAGAATGAGTAAAATGGCAATCTTATACAGTAGATCAGCACACAAACTTTGACTCCACCTTAAATCTCAAAATGGTGAGTAGAATGAAAGAAGAGCAAATAATGATAGAGTTTTGATACATTATATGTGAACTATCCCTTTAAATATGCTTGCCAAAATTACACAGAGTGAAATATTCTGCCTAACACGTTGGCAAGATATTCAGAGAGATTGCTAATAATAATTTCCACCTCACTGCGTAGATGCACACACATTTTGAAAGCACATTTTATGAGTCTCAGCTGGTTTCCAATGTTTCCTTTGGACTGTCAGTGAAAGTGACAGTGTTGTCTAATTCAAGGACAAAAATATGGCCTGAGAGCAAGAAAAAGCAGCTGGTTGTCTGAATATGACACACTAGGGGTCACACAAACTGACAGCTCGAAATACAGCAAAAAGCAAGTTACTTATGATTCTTTGACATTCACTGTATTTAATGTTGTGTAAATGCAAGGGAACTCATTGCAGAAATACAGCTCTGGAAAAAAAAAAAAAAGAGAGACCAAGGAAGTGAGTTATTTTCAATTCTCTGGATTAACCATTGACAGGTAAGTGTTTTTAGTAAAAGGTTATTTCATGATTTATAAACTAGTGCTAAAACGTATTTAATTTATTCAAAATGTGATCGGGTTAGGGTTAACATTAGGAATGTAGACCATTTAGACCATCTATTTGCACAAAATTCCAATAGGTCAGAATAATACATGTAAAATATGTTGTAGAGCAGTGGTTCCCAAAGTGGGGGTCGGGAGACAATGAGCTTGGAGATTTCATTCATTCATTCAATCATTTTCCTTTGGCTCAGTCCCTTTATTCATCAGGGGTCGCCACAGCAGAATGAACCACCAACTTACCCAGCTTATATTTTACACAGCGGATGCCCTTCCAGCTGCAACCCAGTACTGGGAAACAACCATACACACTCATTTACACACATACATTACGGCCAATTTAGTTCATTCAATTCACCTATAGCGAATGTCTTTGGACTGTGGGGGAAACTGGAGCACCCGGAGGAAACCCACGCCAACATGGGGAGAACATGCAAACTCCACACAGAAATGCCAACTGACCCAGCTGGGACTTGAACCAGCGACCTCCTTGCTGTGAGGTGACAGTGCTACCCACTGAGCCACCATGTCGCCCCCTTGGTGATTTCCCAAAATCTAATTCATTTTATTAAACTATTAGATTTTCCATATTTTATCAATAACCTACAGAGGGGAAAAAATTGTAGGTAATAGTTACATTAAAAAAAACATGCAAATAAAAAGCCATCAGCCTTCGATTCCTAGGATGATCACGTTATATTAAAGACACAGCAATAGCATCAAATGCAGCAGATTGATTTTATGGCACCAGGTTAAACTTTCTGACACCTTTACTCCACTCACGTACATTAAAAATAAATACAGGCCACAACTGAACATGGAGGATAGTCTCCAAGTGGCGTTCTCCAAAATTAAACGATGAATAGACTTGGGGCCTATTGTTTGAACCGTTGTGTGCAAGGTTTATATATTTATAACCACCTCAGAGAATATTGGGGGTCGCGAGTCACTGGCATCGTTATTTTGGAGGTCGCGGGCTGAAAAGCTTGGGAACCCCTGTTGTAGAGTACACATGTGTGGTGAGGGGGCGGGGCCGAGAGCCGTGGGAATTGAATGAGGCTGAGGCGTAAGTGCTTACAGGTGCAGCGCACACCGGCCTCAAATCCCACGGAAGGAGCTCTGGACTATAAGAGGAGGAACGAAGGCAGAGGAAGCTGAGAGAGGTCCAGGCCTGGACAGTTATGTTTTGTTTGTTTTGGTTTAGACGGCAGTCTCCGTGAGGAGCTGCCGTCACTTTGTTTTGGTTTAGACGGCAGTCTCCGTGAGGAGCTGCCGTCCTTTTATTAATAAATATCTTTTATAAAGATTCGTCGGTTCTCCGCCTCCTTCTTCCCGGCGGCCAGGTGGCCGTGAACATTATTACAATATGTTTTTAGATTGACCTATTTTCTACAAATAAATATTATAAATGATACTTTTTCTTATTTACATTTAAGACAAATTATTAGTAGTTTATAAAATAAAATACAAATTAACATTTTTCTGAAAGGGATAGTTTACCTAAAACTGAATATGCTGTCATCATTTACTCACCCTTTACTTGCCACAAATTTGCATTAGTTTCTTTTTTCTGTTGAATACAAAAGAAGTTATTTAGAAAATGCTGAAAACCTGTAGCCACTGACTTCCATAGTGTTTGTATTTCCTACTAGTAATGTCAATGGTTGCTGGTTTTCAGCATTCTTCAAAATATTTTGTTTTGTGTTTGACAGAAAAAAGAACTTCATTATTTTTTGAAGCTGAGCAAATAGGGAATAAATTTTCTTTAATTTTAGGTGAAATATCCCTTTAAAATGTACCAATTAATGGCAAATCCAGAAAACCAATGAAGTGATCTCTTAAATTGTACCAAAGTGTTGTACCAGTTAGCTAAAGGGTATAACAAGTGTGCGATATTATTCAGACAAAATTTATATATTAAATTACAGCTTCCTATTAAAACAATTCAAATGTAAGTGGGAGGACATGTGTGTTGTAGTTTTCATCTAAATGGTATTTGTGCTTATAGAGTTTTACCTAAAAATGCTGTTAGCATTCATCGCTAATTAATCAAGAAATTGTTGTTCAATGTAAAGATATGAATGACAAAAAGTGGAGTTCTGAGTCCAAAACTGACCACCGCTCACATCCTCAGTCTATTGTGTGGAATGACTGCAACAATGTCAAAACAATGTGATGAGTGCAGCTTCCTGCTGATCAGCCAGTTTCTGATGCTGACGCAGCACTCAAAGAGCAGCTGAGGGCGAGACGCTGCTGACTGCAGACTGAACCTCTATCAGCCTTCAAACCTTACAGCAAGACTGTGCGTTCACTTTAATAACTACTAGCATGTGACAACTCTAAACTCTATGACAGACAGCGTTTTATATTTAACCCTTTGATGCTCAACATCTAGTAGTGTGGACAGATGTTTAAAAGTCCATTTAAATGTGTATGTATGTATATATGGTAACACTTTACTTGAAAAGGTGTTTATAAGAACGTGCAAACACTTTTATTATCATGACATGACACATCTCATGAGTTTAATCAAGATTTTATGCATGCTTATGACAACTCATTAAGTGTCATTTGACATTGTTTGAGATGTCTTTGTTACTAGACATTACCAAGACAAAACAACTTGTCATAAAACTGTCATAAACATGACTGTCATGAGGCCATTACAATTGTCATGAATGTTTTTCTGATCACTTTTACCAATGGAACAAAATTAATTTGTCATAAAAATTTCTCAGTAAAAGTTTCAATACTCTGTCAAACTATTTTATAACAGCTTAATTAATATTTAATGACATTTTAATTATAAATGAATTTTGTACCATTGTAGTTGAGGTCAAGAAGAATACTAATGACGCTTTTATAAAATTCATGGCATATTTATAATGGCCTCATGACAATTATGTTTATGACAGATTTATGACAAGTTATGTTGCCTTGATAATGTGAAGTTGTTATGACAAAGATAATGACAGCTTTTGTTGTCTTGGTAATGACAAGTTGTCACAACAAAGACAAAAAGCAGGTTGTGATGTATTAGGTTATGTCAAGTTGTCATACTAAAGCCATCTCAAATAACGATACCATTGTATTTAAAATTTCATAACAGAGCGAATGACACTTAATAACAATCTCTAATTTATAATCTCATGTCATGATTATAAAGTTATCGTGACTTATGAACTTATGAACTCCCCATTCAAGTAAAGTGTAACTATATTGGATTAAATATTCTATAATGTCTTTATACAGGATTTTATGGCATTTCTATTAGAAAATGTGTATTTAACATTTTAGTTACTGTACATACAAAACTATGATCGCAATAATACCATAAGCAAAAAAAAACTAAAAACTAGTAAGCAAACAAACAAAAGCAAATTTAGACAGAATTGGTCCTTTTGCAGAAATTCTTTTCATATACAATAATATATATACAATAGAAATGAATATAACAAATAAATTATATATTATAAATATTCAGTGTATGAATACCTATTCATATTAGAAGAAAAAATATATGTTTCTTGAGCACAAAATCAGCATATAATGATTTCTGAAAGATTGTGTGGCACTGAAAAGTGGAGTAATGCTGCTACAAATTCTGCTTTTGAAATAAAAACAGAACATTTTTATTTTTTTAAATCAAAAGAAAATATGGAAAAATATTAACATTTAAAAGTTGTCTTTCAAAAATTTTAATTTATAATTAAAACTTACTTTAAAACAGAAATGTAAGCCTAGGAGATTTTGGCCTAAACAAGCAGCGCAGTTATTTGTTTTATATTATTCTAATACTAAATAGATTTTCCAAAACAAAATGCTTACTAAAACACATTACTGAAATTAAAAACCAAAATTTGCATCAAAGGGTTAAATCAAACAGAAGGTCAGCTGGTCTGTTTGAAAGCAGTGGTAGATCAGTCTCGGTCTGTACCTCTTTGACCTGGTGCAGTCCTGCAGGGTGTCGACTGCAGGCCCGCTGGCCGCCAGTGGGGGACCTGTGGTGGGTGATGCTGATGACGGAGGCAGGCGTCCCATGCTGAGGGCTCTGTCTCTGAGCGGAGATGAAGGAGTTCTGCGGGACGGGGTGCGGGTGCAGGGAGAAGCTGCGAGTCCGGCCGGTGGATGAAGAGGAGGAGGAGGAAGAGGAGGAGCAGCCCTGAAACAGACAGCAGCAATGGCAGAAGCAGGAGTGAAGGGGAGAGCAGGCCACAGGAACCGGCCCGGGACGATCTGCCATCACGCAAAAGAGCATCATCGGCCCCACAAGAGCAAGACAGGAGCCACGTAAACACAGGGAGGGGGAGAGAGAGCAGGGAAAGGCAGTGCATGGTGGGATATGAGAAGGCAGATGCAATATAAGCCGAGGCAGAAAGAGGTGGAAGAGCTTCCTGTGGAGAACTGTTCCCCACTGCACAAAGATAAAGGTCTGAAATGCTTTCATCTCTGAACAACCTGAGAACTGCAATCTCATTCCATCACTGCTGATCATGGAGGAATTATGGATCTGATTTGCAAAAGTGTTTAGTGTGCGCTGACTGATGATGAGGAAAAAAGTGAACAGAAGCAAGTGTTTAAAGCATGCATGCACAAATGTCACAAAACTGCAGGTCTAAGTTGATTTATGCTCTTTTTATGCTAAGCTTTCTTGCATAACAGTGGAGAAAGTTCTTTCATTCTTCCTTCCTTTCTTTCTTTCTTTCTTTCTTTCTGAACTTTCTGAACCTCTGCACTGCCACATTTAAAAAAAATGATGCTGCTTTCTTCGATGTACAATGGTTATTAACCGTTATGTGCTGTTGTGGATGTTTTCATCCCCTCTGGGGTGATTTTGAGTCTTAATTTGGCCATAACTTTTTCTGTGTTTCAGCTAGTGGAATGATTTTGGTGACAAATATTATTTTGACACATATTTTGAGAAAATGCTTTGAATTAAAAAAAAAAAACTCAACGATACACTCTGGGCAAATTTACTACCCTTTTGTTATGTTTGGGATGAAAACATTCACTGAATTAAACTGCTGTTAAAATGTGTAAAACTGCTGTTAAAATGTTAATTTGCTGTTGTACTCCATATAAAATCCAGAAACTAAGCTTTGTTTTTCGAGAAACTAAGCTTTTCAATGCATGAATATATGGTGTCATGGTTTTGCAATCAAAAAAATGTAGTTATAATGGAAGTCAATGGGGCAAAAACAGCCACCAACAGTGAATGAAAATGAATCAAAAACAATGT
The DNA here is from genome assembly GCA_903798125.1 of Danio choprae. NCBI lineage: Eukaryota > Metazoa > Chordata > Actinopteri > Cypriniformes > Danionidae > Danio > Danio choprae. Next base: position 4,159,374 of record CAIGQW010055978.1, on the reverse strand, counting down.
ATCAAAGGCAATGATGTTTCACATGTCCAAGAAGTTTTTTATAAAAGGTAAAAAAATCCAGTCCTCAATTACTTTTTATATTAAAAATACGTCATTTTGTGTGTGTGTTTTTTTCACCAAATCAGTGACACAATTTATAAATTTGGCAATTAAAGAGTTAAATTCCTGTAATTTTTTAAAACATTTAGTAGTTTTGATCAGGACTGAGGTTGATTAACAGATTTATACAAAAAATTGTAAAAAAATATTAGAAATTGAAAGAAATATTAATCTGATGCATGTTTACAGCAGTTTAATTCAGTGGATGTTTTCATACCGAACATAACAAAAGGGTAGTAAATTTGCCCAGAGTGTATCGTTGAGTTAAAAAAAAATGCAATGAATGTTCCCAAAATATGTGTCAAAATAAGATTTGTCACCAAAAATCATTCCACTAGCTGAAACACAGTAAAAGTTATGGCCAAATTAAGACTCAAAATCACCCCAGAGTGGATGAAAACATCCCCAACAGCACATAAGGGTTACATTTTTGCCTTAATATATCCCAGCACAAAACCATAAAACACTGAATATTTTATTTCAATACTGATTATTTCATTTTTGCTCCACTGTATTAATCGATACCTGTAATTGGTTTATTATATTTTATGCAGATGCACATCCTCATCCCAATCAATCTAAAAGTATAAATTCCAAACAGAGCCATTCTTTTGATCTAGTGAAAGTATACAAACTATCGCAATATGTAGTGCAAAAAAGAAAAATTGCAATGTTCGTTTTTTTTTCCAATATGGTGCACTCCTACATCGAAGTTGAAAAAGGTTCCAAAAGGGTGTTTACAGAGTGTTCCCATAGAACCATTCTGGATTCCACAAAGAACCTTTAAAGAGTTCCTAAAATAATATTTTTTTTTAAGACTAAGGGGGCCTCACGGTGGCTCAGTGATTAGCACTGTCACCTCACAGCAAGAAGGTTGCTGGTTTGAGCCCCGGCTGGGCCAGTTGGCATTTCTGTGTGTAGTTTCCCTGTGTTCGCGTAGGTTTCCTCTGGGTGCTCCGGTTTTCCCCTCAGTCCAAAGACATGTGGTATAAGTGAATTGAAACTCAATTGGCCGTAGTGTATGAATACGAGAGTGTATTGGTGTGTCCCAACACTGGGTTGCAGCTGGAAGGGCATGCGCTGCGTAAAACATATGCCGGAATAGTTGGTGGTTCATTCCGCTGTGGCGACCCCTGATAAATAAAGGCACTAAGTCTAAGAAAATGAATGATAAAATTAAGATTAATCATTGAAAGAACCCTTTTTATTTAAAACTTTAAAAAAAAGTCTGTAAAAGCTCCTACAAAGAACATTTGATGCCAATTAAGGGCCTTAATTTAAGAGTGTAAGAGCAACAACGGCTTCAGCATATCGGTCTCAGAACAGCGATATGTTCTGTATCAAAAATTATCCATATCAAACATCAAACAAACAGAGGATGTGGTTAGGTAAAAAGAAAAAAATCTAATAAAAAAAAAAAAAAGAAGAAAGAAAAGGTAATAGCACCTCTGTGCTTGTGAGAAACTACAGAGAACATTGCTCCCCTGGGTGTTTCCAAATGGACTCTCAGGCTCAGAGGAAGATGGCATTTTTTTGAAGCTGCCCCAAATGAGACCACACTATATGACCCTTTCTGTACATGTGGAAATGAGCATTTTATTCAGGTCTGATGGAGCTCCACCAGCTTCATGCTATTGCTTTCTCCCAGTCTAAAGGCAGTCAATTGTTTAGCTCTCTGAGATTTCAGCCCTGAATACCAGGTTACATAAGTCTTACATTATAAAGACCCTTAGACCCCCATAGCTGTTTACAGGGCTGTAAAACAGCACATGAAAGGAAATGTAACTTTAAGTATAGAGAAAAGTGTAATCATACAGTATTTAATGCATACTAAGACATGCATTTATTAGATCAAAAACACAATAACAATATTAACACTGTCCAATATTATTATATTTTTACTAAATTTCAAATTATGATCTAATAAATTAAGCGCAATGCAAAAAAATGTATACAAATATGCACTTATAAAAATAAATTTAAAAATAAGTGTTTTTGGGGCGACATGGTGGCTCAGTGGTTAGCACTGTCACCACACAGCAAGAAGGTTGCTGGTTTGAGCCCCGGCTGGGTCAGTTGGCGTTTCTGTATGGAGTTCGCATGGGTTTCCTCCGGGTGCTGCGGTTTCCCCCACAGTCCAAAGACATGCGGTATAAGTAAATTGAATAAACTAAATTGGGGCGAAGTGTATGAGTGTGTATGGATGTTTCCCAGTACTGGGTTGCAGCTGGAAGGGCATCCGCTGTGTAAAACATATTCTGGATAAGTTCGTGCCGCTGTGGCGACCCCTGATGAATAAAGGGACTAAGCCAAAGGAAAATGAATGAATGTATGAATGAATAAGTGTTCATAATTAATTATATTATAAATAATTAAAAAAACTGCTTGTTGACAAATATTTAAATTGAAGAATGGCAAATGTATGAAGAATTAAAATGTTAATTTGTTTTGTGAACCCTAAATAGAGACTTTTAATGTCATCAAGTAATTCTTGTTCTAAATAGCCAGAGAAGAGATTTTGCTTTCTTTTATTCTCTGACCCATAAACATTTTGTGAGAGGACAATAATTACATAATACACCTTTAAGAAAAAAACATAACAATACCCCGAAAACACTGCAGTGAACAGTAAACTAAACACAGCAATTTGAGTTTTGTTCAAAATAAGCCCACAAAGCAAAGAGTCCACAAAAGTCACATCTTTTACATGCATTATGGATTTAGTCATTACATAAATAAATATAACACTCTGCTAGTGTAATTTATTTAGCCTTAGGCCGATGATAATGGCCAGGCCCAGATTTGTGTGCTTTCAAATGACTTTGCTTATAATGTGATTAATCAAACAGACTGCAAGGATTTTTTTTTCCTTCTCTTAGAATGCATTAGCAGTTTACACTGGTTGTGTTATTAGACTGCAATTTGTCGGTCATATATTGAAAACAAATGCTAATAGAAGTCAAACAATGTTTTTGCCTGAAGGTTAAATTCCATTTCATTCTATTCCATTTAATCCACACTCTAAATTAGTGGATAATGCCAGTTTCACCCATATGTAAACACTCATTTCCAGAACGGACTTGAGTTATCATTATTCTGCCACTCCAGTAAACTCATTCATTCATTTTCATTTCGGCTTAGTCCCTTTATTAATCTGGGGTCGCCACAGCGGAATGAACCGCCAACTTATCCAACATATGTTTTACGCAGCGGATGCCCTTCCAGCTGCAACCCATCTCTGGGAAACATCCATTCACACTCATACACTACGGACAATTTAGTCTACCCAATTCACCTGTACCGCATGTCTTTGGACTTGTGGGGGAAACCGGAGCACCCGGAGGAAACCCACGCCAACACAGGGAGAACATGCAAACTCCACACAGAAACGCCAACTGACCCAGCCGAGGCTCGAACCAGCGATCAGCGACCTTCTTGCTGTGAGGCGAACGTGCTACCCACTGCGCCACTGTGAGGCCACTCCAGTAAACTGAAAATTACAATAAATAATTGCACAAAACACCATCTGTCTAAAAACACTGCATACTGATGCATTTAAACATCCATTTGAATCTCTTTCAGGCAGTATTTCGCATCTCGAGGCATGATTTAACGGCATGTCTCAATGGAGAGGCTTAAAGTTTAACTCAGTAAAGGTTAAACATACAAATCACTGTGTGATCTAAGTCAAACAATAGTGGCAAACAGCGCGTATTGCACAATGCTCATTCATTCATTAATTTTCTTTTCAGCTTAGTCCCTTTATTAATCAGGGGTAGCCACAGCGGAATGAACCGCCAACTTATCCATCATATGTTTTACGCAGCGGATGCCCTTCCAGCTGCAACCCCACACTGGGAAACATCCACACACACTCATTCACACACACACACACACACTACGGACAATTTAGCTTAACCAATTCACCTGTACCACATGATTTTGGACTTGTGGGGGAAACCAGAGCACCCGGAGGAAACCCACGCAAACACTAAGCCTCGGCTGGGTCAGTTGGCATTTCTGTGCATGTTCTCCCCGTGTTGGCGTGGGTTTCCTCCGGGTGCTCTGGTTTCCCCCACAAGTCCAAAGACATGCGGTACAGGTGAATTGGGTAAGCTAAATTGTCCGTAGTGTATGTGCGTGAATGAGTGTGTGTGAATGTTGGCCAGAGATGGGTTGTGGCTGGAAGGGCGTCCGCTGCGTAAAACATATGCTGGATAAGTTGGCGGTTCATTCCGCTGTGGCGACCCCAGATTAATAAAGGGACTAAGCCGAAAAGAAAATGAATGAATGAATGAATGAATGTGTGCATCCGCAATAGTCACATCGCAGGATTAGATCATTTATTATAGTTAATAAGATAATATTATTTTAAAAAATGATTTATACAAGGTTGACCATGTTATTTTACCTTTGATTGTTCAATTTCTGTTCTCGAATACTGTTAGATTCTCCAGAAAACCACAAAGCACTGTTTTTAACTTTTAGTTTTGCTGTGTCATATTTTTATATGCTTGTAATTTATTTTATTTTATTTTATTTTATTTTATTTTATTTTATTTTTATTTTATTTTAACGCACTGCATAGAAAAAAGACTTGATCATCCCAGTTGATCTAAATTAATGAAATATTTCCAAACAGAGCTATTCAAATCATCTGATGAAATTATATTCATACTGCAATATATATCGCAACAAACCAAAATATCGCAATGTCAGATTTTTCCAATATCGTGCAGCCCTATGGCAAATCAATTAAGGGGATAGTTCATCCAAAAAATGTAATTTAGTCACTATTTACTTACCTTCAAGTTGTTCCGAACACAAAAGATGATGAAAAAAAGCTGAAAACCGGTAACCATTGATTTCTTTATTAGGAAAAACAAATACTATGGAAGTCAATGGTTACAGGATTCTTCAGATTATATTCTTTTGTGCTTTTGTGTGTGTGTGTGTGTGTGTGTGTGTGTGTGTGTGTGTGTGTGTGTGTGTGTGTGAAATATTTACTATATTTTAATCCGTTTGTTCCAAGCTATTCCAACTTTTATTCTTACAACAACAACAACAACAACAACACCTATTCTTACAACAACAACAACAACAACAACAACAACAACAACAACAACAACAACAACAACAACTGTGATGTTGTAATGTCAACAGCATTTTCTGTCAGTAATATTATCTGCAAGCTAAAATCTGTCAATTTGCTATAACAAGTGAGAAGTCAAATACGCCATTTCAAGATTTACTGGTATGGCGTCACTAGGGGCATAACTGTTAATGGGATAGTTCACCCCAAAATGAATATTTCCTCGTCAAATACGTGTGAGACTACACTTTTATGAATTTCTTTCTTCTACTGAATACACAACAAAAATAGCAGCTTTTGACATCCATAGTAGTAACATAAAACATATGGAAGTCAATGGCTGCTCCCCCCACCCCCGCCCACCCCAGCATTCTTCAGCATATCTTCCTTTGTGTTCAACAGAAGAAAGAAACTCAAAGAGATTTAGAGTAAGGGGAGGATGAGTAAACAATGGCAGAATTAAAACTTTAGGGTGAACCATCCCTTTAATGTCACCAATCACAAACAGCCTTATATTCACAGAGATGAAAGTAAACAGCCTCACAAATCACATAACTACAGCATCATTTATCATCGTCAAGCAGAGCCTGAAGAGGTCAGAGGAAATGCAGACTGTGTGAGAGACAAAGATCGGAAGATGACAAGAAGAAGCACTTTCCAGAAATACAGTAAGTACATCATCGATGACAGGATGAACAAAATCAAAGGAGCAGAGCCTCCAGACAAACATTCGGCTAGCAAGAGTTATAGAGAGTGATTGAGACGTGAAGGAAGGAAATGAGAGCACATTGTGTGGAGTCAAATGTAAGTGGGTTACCTTGGCATTGCCGTCTGAGTGGCGACGGGCACAGAGCTGAAGCTGGGTCATCCACATCTGCTGCTCGCGCACATCGCTGGCTGGAGGAAGATATGAACACAGTCATTCATGCTGTCTCTATATATAAAGTTGAAGTCAAAATTATTAGCCCACCTGTGAATAATTTTTTTTCTTTTTCTAATATTTCCCAAATGATGTTTAACAGAGCAAGGAATTTTTCACAGTATTTCCTATAATATTTTTTTCTTCTGGAGAAAGTCTTATTGTTTTATTTTGGCTAGAATAAAAGCAGTTTTTATTAAATATATTTTTAAAACCATTTTAAGGTCAGTATTGTTAGCCCCCTTAAGCAATAATTTTTTCCGATTGTCTACAGAACAAACCATCGTTATACAATTATTTGCCTAATTACCCTAACTTGTCTAGTTACCCTAATTATAGTTAAGCTGTTAATTTGCTGAGTCCTAGTGTCTTGAAAAATATCTAGTTAAATGTTATGTACTGTCATCATAGCAAACATAAAAGAAATCAGTTATTAGAAGTTAGTTATTAAAACTAATATGTGTTGAAAAAAAATATGGGGGGGGGGGG
>CAIGQW010055978.1:4095806-4122560 GCA_903798125.1 Danio choprae | reverse complement strand
GGCGTGGGTTTCCTCCGGGTGCTCCAGTTTCCCCCACAAGTCCAAAGACATGCAGTACAGGTGAATTGGGTAAGCTAAATTGTCCGTAGTGTATGACTGTGAATGAGTGTGTATGGATGTTTCCCAGTGATGGGTTGCAGCAGAAAGGGCATCCGCTGTGTAAAACATATGCTGGATAAATTGGTGGTTCATTCTGCTGTGGTGACCCCGGATCAATAAAGGGACTAAGCCAAAAGAAAATGAATGAATGAATATAAGTTGAGTATTCCTTTAATGTGCCAAAGATAGGCATATTTCATAAGGATTTTGATAAGACATGAGAGAAAGCATTTGATGACTAAATTATTATTTATCTGTAAACTAACCCTTGATTCTTGATGGGTTTTTATTTTTCAGGCTTTCCTTGGACATGTGATCTTCGGTGAAACTCATGCCACACTGTGGTGGGTTGGTATCATTTTGACCCTGACTGGGCTTTTTGTCTTGCATGGATCAACTCCTCAGGCTCCACAGGAAAACGTGAATAAGAAACATGAGTAGATAACACAGGGAGCAACAATGCCTTATCAAATGCTTGAAGTCAATCAATCAAGTCAGACAGCATGAAAGATAAGCACTTAAAGCTAATAAGGATTATTTATGCAAGACTGCGATACAAGTATCTGTTATAAAAGCATTGCAGTTCATTTATTATTGTGTGTTATAGTAATGTGAATGTTGACACGATGCAAAGCTTCGGAATTTGTCTCACTTTGTGCCTGTAGACAGTAGGTTACTTTAAACTGTGACATGAGATGTTTATATTTTATTGTTATCATTTTTTTTGTTGGTTAATTGACCAAATACTATGAAAACTTGTTTCTGCCTTGGAATTAAACAATAAAAAAAAAAAACGATTGTGACTTTTTATCTCATAATTTGTATTTCCGTTAGTTTATTTTGTAATTTCAAGATTGTAAAGTTAACATTGTGCAGTTGAATATTTAAGACATATCATAATTTAGAGTTATTGGGAGAAAAAACTAGACTCACTATTGCAAGAAATAACATTGCGGTTCTAAGAAAAAACTAAACAAAAACATAAATGCAGAAGTCTGCCTTTTTTCTTGCGATTCATTTTTCTCAGAATTGTTTATAACTTGCAATTCTCATCATTTTCTATGAAATGAGAAACAAAAACAAACTTTGTGTAATAAAGTTTCAATACCTTTTTTTATTCTGTGGCAAAAACAGGCTTCCATAAACTAGCTGTGAATCACAATTGAGAAATACTTTACACACAACCTTGATTTCTTTTTTTTGTCAAGTCTTCAGAAGCAAATCTATTTGAGTTCACGTTCAATCATTCATTTTTCTTCGGCTTAGTCCCTTATTTATCAGGGGTAACCACAGCGGAATGAACCACCAACTTTTCCAGCATATGTTTTACGCAGCGGATGCCCTTTTAGCCACAACCCAGTACTGGGAAACACCCATACACTCTCACATTCACACGCACACACACACACACTCATACACTACGGCCAATTTTAGTTTACCCAATTCACCTATAGCGCATGTCTTTGGACTGTCGGTGAAACTGGAGCACCGGAGGAAACCCACACGAACACGAGGAGAACATGCAAACTCCACACAGAAACGCCAACTGGCCCAACCGGGACTCGAACCAACAACCTTCTTGCTGTGAGGCGACAGTGCTAACCACTGTGCCGCCATGTTCTCTGGCAGTTCAAATTAACAATATCCAAACCAAATAGCACATTATATGTTTGTTTTTTGGAATAAACTCTTTTACATCATATTATTTCTGACGAAGTCATCTGTGTTTTGTTTTGGTTATTCTTAGTTCATTTGCGTGTCATATTCAGCGAACCACTGCCCTGAAATCTATTTCAGAGGGGGAACACCACCACAAAAGCAGCATCTGTTGAGCACAGCAGGACATTAAAATGTATTCTGCTCCGAAATCACATCTAAACAACTGACCTGATACTACGTGTGTATATAATAGTCCACCTGCCACCTCAACGGTTTAATTCAAACTATGGACTTTCTGGAAAAACAACACATTTATTTCAAGAAAATTTAATTCGAAGTTGTGCAGAGAAACATCAGATAATGGAAAAAAAATCCAAAATATGACAAATAACAATAATGGAGCCTGTAATGGAAAGATACGCTGTTAGAAAATGTGTAAAAACATTAATTCATTCAAATCTTACAGTAGATCCTAAATGCAGTTTTAGTAAATATGGAAAAGGCTCAATAAGTTTACAAATGAGCACCACATTATAATCAATTCTTTACTTGGATTTGCATAGAAATGAGTCTGTCCTTGTTTTGTAGCGTTTTAGGCCATTTAAGAAGCCTTTAGTTAATTAAAGGGATAGTTCAGCCAAAAATGAGCCAACATGTACACCCCCTCATATTGTTCTAAAGCCGTTCATTTTTTTTCTCCTTGTTATAACACAAACTGAAAAAAGTCAAATGACTAATTAAAACTAATTTAAAAGCAATTCAATTAAAGTAATGATCAGCATTAACCTTTAAATAGGGTTGTTTTTTTGTCATTTCTATTTATCTTGATTCTTTTTCCGGGTGAGTTGCTGTATATTCCAGCGCTAACAGTTGAATGAATGTGTAATCACGCACAAAGACAAATGGTCAAAGTCTGAATTTTCATTATATAATATATCAAACTGTGATTTGTGTTTTCATCTGAACCTCATGTATTTCACGGGACCATTTTTCGATACTTTTGCATCTTGTTAAAGATGCTTAATGCTGGTCGATAATTATAACCAATATGTAAATGTTTACGTTGTTGATCCTGGAAAAAAAAATGACAAAAACAAAACCAGCATGAGAAAATAGTGACTGATAAGAGACCACCTGAAAACTCAGTTTCTCTGAATTTAAAGGAACTACACTTATAGGCTCATTTTACATCTCCCCTAGTTAAACAGATGAGTTTTACCATTTTTGAATCCAGGTCTGGCAGGAGCACTTTTAGCTTAGCTTAGCATAAATAATTGAATTGGATTAGACCATTAGCATATTGCTCAAATAAATAAAAAAGTTTAGATAAATTTTCTTATTTAAAGCTCGACCCTTCTGCAGTTACATTGTGTACTAAGACTGACGGAAAGTGAAAAGTAGCTATTTTCTAGGTCGATATGGGTTGGAAGCAGGGCTTTACATTAACATCCGCCAAATGCGGGTAGATTTTAGCGTGGTGGTCAAGACAGCCGCTCCCACTAGCCACTTTGGCTAGTTGGAAATAGTTTTTAAATTGTAGTTTTCCTAAAAGCAGGGTTCGACAGTAAAGATGGCCCAATATTCGTGCAAATGTGATCTTAGAATCGAGAAGCAACACGACTGACAAAAATAACTGTGTTCGCGCGAGCAAAAGAAAGCAGGTGAATATGAGAGGATGATCACTGGCTCCCGTTTACTTGCGCAAAGCAACCGTGCCTAGAGGAAACGCGACTGGTGCGATCGGTTCTCTTTCAAATAGACTGGACAAAAAACGATGATTATGCACCCACAGTCCTGCTGCTTTCAAGAGCTTAAGATTAAAAAAATAAATAATAATAAAAAATAATAATAATAAAAAATGTGTGTGTGTGTGTATATATATATATATATATATATATATATATGTAGCAGCGGTCACTGCTTTCGTTTTAATTATTCTTTAAACAGATTATTAACAGGCCTAACATTAACCGTGCGCGCGTTCATACTTTCATTATCACTCACGGTATGTTTTTTGTTTACCTGCTTTCTTTTGCTTACAGTTATTTTTGTTAATATAGTTTATAATTTTTTTTACAATAACATTGCTTTAATATGAGATTAACTCCCCATTTATGTGTAGTTAACTGGTTATCTGGGACCTTTGGCCAGGACAGACTACTGTGCATATTTTAGATACATGACAATAGTTCTTTTTTAAAGGTCAATTTTTTTTAAAGAAAAGTTTTGTTGAATTAAAAAGTGCATGTATACAGCTATATTTTGCTTGTTTTGACACATTAAAAATTTGTGGCTAAGAAATAATTATTTATTTTTGGTGTGGTCAGAGATAAATTTGGTAAATCCTTAATTTTGAGCCCTGAAAAATAATGTGAAATAAAAACTAATTGCAATGCGACACAACCCATTTGCTCATGCACATTGAGCAAGCTCATACACAACACACACAAAAAGTGAAATGAACGAGGAGGCATGTGGACATAACACAACATCTAAATCAAGCAATTTTAGCATGTCAAAGTCAAATTTATGCATACAAAATATATTTTCCCAACAACAAATGTGTGGCTAGTGAAAATGGCAAGTGGCTAGTAATGTTGGAAATCTAGTAGCCACAGTGGCTGGTGATCAAAAATGTTATTGTCAGGCCCTGGTTGGAAGTATACTATCATTCTGGCGTAATAATCAAGCCGTACCATAGCTGCAGCGTGCACAATGAATATGATTACGCAGCGATGCTACCTACTGTGATTGGGGGCTGTTTTCAGGCACAGCGTAATATTGCGCTTACTGCAGCCATGGAACGGCAGAAAAATTCCATGATTATTACCGCCTAAAAAATAGTAAGCCTTAGTACACGATATTGACAAAAAAAAAAAAGACATGCTTTACAAAGGAATATTATCAAAAGTACCTCTAATCTGATTTATGCTAATGCTAAAAGTGCTACTGTGGTAAATGGTAAAAACGCAACAGTTTAACTCGTAAAATTAGCTTATTTCAAGGCTAGTAGAGCATTTGTTATTTTGACCAGCCTGCAAAAAAGACAAAATGGTTTATTTGAAATTTGGAAGACATATTATCAGCCCTTTATGGAATTAAACAAATATAAACAGTTTACTCAAACACATAACAGGAAAATCCAGTACATCCAGAGAGGCTCAGAATGTCTTGTTTGTTTTTTCTCCACAGCTGCATATTTAACAGATTAACTAAATACTGTCCCATAGGAAAGAATTCACTTACAGTTACCTAAAACAACATCTTTAATATTCTAGATCAGATTAACCGAACAAATCAGACATCACTGCTCCAGGAACAGTGCATATAATCAAACATGTCACAGTACATGAGCTCAGTCTCTATGCATACGTTTATCTTAAGAAGAGCGTACTGCGTTTTTGGTTGTAAATACTGCTTTAAGGCACTTTGGTACAGTACATAAATGTTATTTCCATGGTTAAAATTCTAAATGTTCACAGTGGTTCGTGTTCAATGGTAAAAATGTGCAATGTAAGTCCTCAGGGTCACATTTTGATCTAATGAGGCTCCAAAGGAATCTCGATCACGTCCTCCTCAATGATTTCTCCTTGTGGGAACATGGGCACCGGAGATGAATCATCTTTCTGGCATGACAGATCCGTGAAAGGACTGAACCAGGCCACAGAAAGAGGCCCTCCAAACGCAGACTTCATTCCTTCCCAGCACTGAGTCTTCTCCCATGTCGGGTCTTCACGTTTTAGCTTTTCGATGCCCTGCAAAAACACAAATCACACCATTGTGGGTCTTGCAAAAAAAATAAAAAATTCAATCAGAAATCTACAAATGATGGAAACAACACCCATAATCGGCAAATAACCAAATGAAAGTCCATGAACTGAAAAGGAAAGCAAATGGTTATGGTGTTTAAATAAAAAATGCAAAAAATACAAACAATGGGAAGTGATTCATTTTGCTCATGCACCTGCGTGCTGCTTGTGTATAATGTTTAAAGGGATGGTTCATCAAAAAAAATTTATGATAATAATTTGCTGATAATTTACCCTCAGGTCATCCAAAATGAAGGTGATTTTTAGATTTTAGTAGAACATCAAAGAAGATGTTCTACTTTTCTAGCTGAAGCTGTGATCCTATAGATTGATGGTGCTCTATATTGTCATAAATGTGCTCACCAATGTTTGCCAAGGCTGTGGATTAAAAGGTAATAATGTTGTAAATATTGTTAATTTATTCATTTTCCTTCGGCTTAGTCCCTTATTTATCAGGGGTCACCACAGCGGAATGAACCACCAACTTTTCCGGCATATGTTTTTTACACAGCGGATGCCCTTCCAGGGCTGGGAAACACCCATACACTCTCACATTCACACACACACTCATACTCTACGGCCAATTTAGTTTACCCAATTCACCTATAGCACATGTCTTTGGACTGTGGGGGAAAACTGGAGCACCCAGTGGAAACTCAAGCCAATACGGGGAAAAAATGCAAACTCCACACATAAATGTGGAGGCTCATCTTGCTGTGAGGCGACAGTGATAAATATTGTTCATGGGTATTAATTTTATTTTGCCTCTAAATTTTATTATTGACTCTCAAAGCACCACACTCAAAGTACTTTTTTAATATGAGTTGAACCAACACAATTCTGAAAGGGGGTTAACTTAATTGTTTTATGTTCAATCCACTTAAATTTGTAAAAATAAATAAGTTGGCTTAATCAATTTGTGTTGAGACAACATAAAGGAATTGTGTGAAACCAGCATTTTTTTTTTACAATGCAGTAGCCAATGACTTGCATTTTATGAATGACCAATTAAACCACAGCTTGGCTAAAAAAAAAAATCTGCTTTAATGGCATGTCTACACCTGGCCACTTCATGCATTTTCTCTGGTCAGAAAGCTATCTGATTTGTGCATTTGCACTTGGCCACTTTATGATTGGAGCCCAATCTCATGAGGAAACTTAACTATTTTACATATTATCAGAAAACGGTCTAATTCGTATGAAAGCCCCCAAACCCCATACCTCATTGGAGGATGAGCAAATCATACTAAAATGTACAAATGACATTGTACAAATGAATACGAATTAGCCATTAAATCAAAGTTACGATTTGGCATGAGATTGTGTTGGATCTTCAATTCTCAGGCTACATGCAAACTTAGCAAGGTTACGTTGACTGAAGCATCAGATAAACAGCATTTAATTATTTCTTTTTACTGAAACGCAAGTAAAAAAACTATATATCTTATCGGCGTACAATTGATTTGACAGATTTTTTTGGTCTATATTTATTGATTGATTTCAATTGAATTATAGGCTAGAGGAGGTTTCGTTTTTCACTGGTGTTCCAGTAAACAACAGCAATTTTAGGCATAATTAGCCTTACTGTCAATATAGGGTAAATGAAACATCTTTTCTTTTTTCTTTTTTTACACTTAAGTGCAAGACATCATTTAAAACTGTAAAATGTTTACATTCATTTCTGAATAATCTAATCTGCTCTTCCCAAAAAGCATTGTGCCTTTCTTTTTTTTTTCCATTATTTTCCTTTTCATTTCCCAGAGATTGGCTAATACAGGTGCCTGATGCGTATCTGCTGTTAAAGAAGCCATTTGATATTCATTTAAGATTCTAATTTTATCATATAATGGCTAATGAGTGGTCAAATATAGAATGAAACGAAAAATAAAACGAAGATATCCCAAACTGTCACCGTAGCGTTTCATTTTATATCTGACAATGTCATATAGCCTATAACACGCTCTCACATTTATTATATATATATATATATATATATATATATATATATATATATATATATTGTTTACATTTTGACATGAGTAAAATTTGCACATGGTATCAACAACCAAATGCATATAGACCTGTCCAGTTTAGTCTAGAATGCCCTCCAGACCACCACCAGGTGTAAGGTGACCAGGTGTAAACAGCCCATAAAAGGTCTACCTCAGAGAAAATTCAACTATATCTTGGATGAGTAATTAATTCATAAATTATAATTTTTTGGGGGTGAACTATCCCTTTAATGAGAGATAAGCCAAATGACTGCCACTTAAATGAACACATTAAAAAAACAACACATGGACCGTGCAGCATGCCTTTACATTGAAATGAATCCACGAAAAAAGAAAAACAGACAAAAACATTTCAAATAGCATGCATTCAGACAAACGGCACATTAAATGTGTTTAAATGCTTCTTAAATCAGCAGCAATTCAAAGCTTACCTCCATTTCACACCAGTCAAACAGGGACATCGGCCTAATTTCATACTAAATATAATTAGAAGCTTTTTAATTAATTTTAAATACCAAAAACATGAAAATAGAGTTTTCTTTTTTTGAGGAAGGGAACCATTCGTAAGACAACACAAAATGATTAGGGAAACTAGGTTAGTGTCAAAGAAAGAGAGGAAGTAGATGGGGGGGGGAAATACAGACCAAGCACATTTGAAAACATTTGGATCTCTTGAGAAATTGCAACACAGTGATTTTGCAATGCGAATGGCGTTTCAGCTGCTGATACTATTTTAGACTTTTCAGAGGCAGAGATGGTTTTGTAATGTGGTTATGCATTCAGGAAACCCACTGTCAGACACATTAGATGTGATGTGTTGTTATATAGAAACACTAATGAGCGGGTGTTTCAGGTTTTTAATTCAACGTTGGACAAAGAAGAACAGAATGATTGTCTTTTTTCATATACAAGCACATATCATCCGTTCATCATAACACAAAAAAAATGTATATCAATAAAATGTCAAATATATGCAATAAACTGAAACAATGGCAACAACGTGTAAAAAAGACGTTTTCGAAAACACAAATTCCTACAATTTCTTATACCAGTTTCACCTACATTCCTGCAAACCAGGTTTCTGAAAACAGACTAAGTAAATCAGCTCTAAAACAAGTAAAGACTGATTATCATTCAGCCTTTTCAGTATAAGTCCTGCTGTCAGTCTATATGTTACGTATAACAGCAAATATACCCACTGTATCTCAAAGCACAGTTCTTCACATTTCTAAAAGACTTCATTTCAATGCAATTATTTGCACTAATTTTTTAGGGGTATAAAAATGATCTGACAATGCACCAGCTATGGAATTTAATATCCAATTTGTAGGTTAAATTCCATCGTAAGCAAACAAAATAAATAATTATACCCCCTATTAAACATACTAAATGGTTTAATATTATTTTTTTATTCTGCCAAAATCAATAACCCATGTTAAGGCCTGTTCACAAGAATGATAACCAGAACAATAACTTTATTGGTGTCTTTTATGGTTTTGTTTATTATAAGTATGCTCTAAAGTTTGGAGCTGTGCCGAAAAATCATTTTAGAAATCAATTCTGCATTGTTTGTGAGATTTAATGAAGGACAGATTCTGATTGGCTGATTGTTTTTTAATCATTCATCAACTGTAATATTGTTATACAGCTGTGGTGTCGACTTCCCTTTTTCTATATAATTTGCAGGATAAAAAAAACTTTAGAGTTTTAGATATCATTATAGTTATCATCCTTGGTGTAATGTACTTAAAATTAAAAAAAAGTTCTGTATCCGTAACAGCAATAACCCATTTTACTGAATGGTTGTCAGTGCTCTTAAAGTGTAAACCAGGAAAGGACATGAGAATCTGTAGATAAATCTAAACATTTAAAGGGGTCCTTTTATGCTCTTTTTTACAAGCTGCCATTCAATTCAATTCAATTCAATTCAATTCAATTCAAGTTTATTTATATAGCGCTTTTTACAATGTAGATTGTGTCAAAGCAGCTTAACAAGTTCTAGTAAAGTCCAGATTTCAGAGTTTAGTTCAGTTCAGTGTGGTTTATGTCTGGCTTACAAAAATGTGACTTTAGTTTCATCTTAAAAGATCCCAAAGATCATTTATAATAGCATGCTTTTATAACAATTAATAAATGGCTATTTAGTTGTTAGTAAAAAATACTGTTGTGTGTCTGGATCTTTAATGTCCATGTGAACCGGAAGTAGCTGAGACTTTTAGTATGTTGATGTACTTCAAACTGAAGCTGACTGTCACTCCAGAAGTGAAAGCAAAATTAACTTGCACAGATTCATTGCTTACCTAAAGAATAACAATGTGCGTGTGCGCTAACAAAATAAACATTGTAAACTGATTTCACACAAACTTTAAAACCAAATTAGCTGCTGCTTCACACCCTATTTCCAGAAGAGGGCAGAGCCTTTACATATCGATAACGGCAAAAATAAAACAGCTGCTTATGTTTTAAAGCCTTTAAATGCCTACTTTTATGCTACAGGCCAGGATTTGTATATGGAAGTAAAGCAATGCAAATGACAGTGTAAAGTCACATCACAGTGAAAGCATGGCAGGTGTAGTATATTTAAATTTCCTTTATACTGCACACGGTCACACATTATAAATCGTATTTAGGATCATGAAGTATGGTACTGATCATTTTGGAATGTCTCTAATACATACAAGCCTATGCCAAGAGCACTCACAAATACACAAGCTGACATAATATTAGTTATGCATGGACACGGTTAATGTATCAGTATATTAGATTGGTGAAACAACAGTGTCTCTCTGACATACTTTCATTTTAAATATTGTAATGTTTACAAGTAAAAAAACAACAACAATACAGGACTACAATGGAGGCATTAGAAAGAGTTTGCTTAATAATATAATAGTTCTTTTAAGAGTGTGGACTTTTACTATGTAACTTTGTGGATCTTTTGTTATAGCTAAAGTGCATTTGGGAATGTAAATGGCATAATAAGACCCCTTTAAAAGCACTTTAAGAAAGCAGCTTATTATATTGGGCGACATTCTGAGATTACAGCAGTGATTATACTAGCATAAATGCACGTGCATTATCTGTGCATCATCCGTCTTCATTTCCATGTAGCTCAGCAGAGATTAGGACATGATAAAGCTTCCACTTTATGGCTGTACTTAAAATAAATATAGGCATAAAAATGTTTGAATATAAGCAAATAAGTAAAAAACTAAACAAGATGATAAAGGTGATTTAGTCTCACTGGCAAATGCTCTGGTCAAATCAGGATAAAGAAATGAAAAGACGCCGTTTATAAGCGCAGTCCAAGTGCACTAGAGTCTCTAGCTTAAAAGCTTCCTGAGCTCAGACCACATACTGGTAGGGGTCGGCTTTTCCGTGGTCGGGTGTAGAAAACGGGCTAAACCATGCTATCGAGAAGGGGTGTCCGAATACCGCCTTCATGTTCATCCATTTTGTTTTTTTAGCCCATCTTCTCTCTTCCTTTTTCAACTGCTCTATGCCCTAAAAACAAGAGATAACCGAGACTTCAGAGTGTGTGAATAGTATTCAAATAAAGTGGAGAAGAACAACTGACCCACTCCATAAAACAAAGATTTTAAGTGTTTATGTAATGCCATTACATTTAAGTTTAGAATAAAATATCATATATGTTTGATTCTGGTTTACCACAGCGGGAAAATGGGTCAAATTGATTTTTTTTGGATCATGGGTTGTATCCAGAATTTATAATGGAAATATTTTTACGCTTTTTTTTTTAAAATATACATTTAGTTTACATTACTAATCTGAAAAAAGAAAAGTCAAGTTAAACATTGAACATTAGCATACTGAACTCAATATAGACTACCTTTAAAAAGTTTGGGGTTGGTAGGTTGTTTTTTTAATGCCTCTTATGCTTGCCAAGGCTATATTTCTTACTATTATCAGTGGTTAAACGGTTGCAGCATTAAATATTTTTTTTTGTAAAAGCCACAATACTTCTTTCAGGATACTTTATGCTGCTCTTTTGAGCTGTCTATGCATTAAACTAAACGCATCCTGACCCCAAGCTTTTGAACAGTAGTTTAAATGCAGAAAAACAATAAGTTAAAAGCAGTATTAAAGTATGCGGTTCCAAGAAGATAGTACAATAGACTTGCAACTTTCAAAGTCATCTAGTGAACACAATGCAGACCCACACTACCATAGTACAACAAACAGAATCTGAAGACAATGCCAAAAAAAAAAAACTCTCCTCAGAATAAGATTTTTTATTAGATTTATTATAAGGCCATTTTATTAGGTACACCTTGTTAGTATCTGGATTGAACTCCCTAATGTTGATCCAGGTTGGGACGAATGGAACTTTGTGAAAAAAAGCAATATCGTGCTGGAAGTAGCCATTAGAAGGTTAGCACACTGTGGTCATGAAGGGATGGACATGGTTAGCAACAACACTCAGGAGGCTGTAAGGGATAGTAGCTGGTTTAAACGGGGAGTTAGTACTGAACTCCAGGCAGTCAGCGGGTGCTTTGAGCATACCTCCCCAGGTGAGAGCAGCACACTTCAGACAGTTCATCAAGGATCTACCGCTGGATCTCATCTCACTATATAGTTGTTAAAGGTGATATTTTGTCTCTATCTAAGGACTCTTCGGTCTTTTGAATCTATTACTTGTTCTCAGATAATGTGTTTTGGCTAAGCGCAAAGATAAGTTAATATATTAATTTATGTATCCACGTACATTGATTCTGCACATTTGACTGATTGCTTGCCTTTATTTCCTATATTGTAGAAAGTTATTGTATGTTATACTTTTATAATGGCCATTATTGGTTATTAAAACTGATATTCAGCAAAAGAGACAGGGTATGTTTAGTATTTTTCAATGAAAGTGAAAGGAGGCAGTTATGTTATAGGCTCCGTTTTGTTATAAATATGCATACAGTGAAGATGACGGTCATATAAATATGTAGCTACACAACGCCTCAACATTTTTGGTGTCTGTTAAGTTGTTAATATCAAACTGAAAATAGGCAGTTCCTTACATCATGTTTTCATTTTATTGTTAAGACAGTGAAACAAAGTAGCCAGGGTGATGTGAATGATGTTATAAAGTACACTGTTCCCTTTGAAAATGCTTTGTTTTCAGGGATTGAAAACTCTGGGGTAGTGTGGACAAAAGGCGCAACCGTAGCAAAACTTACACCTTTTAAAACTAAAATGTATTAGTGTAAAAGGGGCCCAAGTTGCTGTCATGTGATTGGCTGATGTCAGTCTAAGCAGCTGAATAGGTGTACCCAATAAAGTGACTGCTGAGGTATGTGAATTGCGTTTTCCAAAGTCAAAAGTTCACAAAACTAAAGTCGCTTTTCCACTGCATGGTATGATGCGGTTTGGTTAGGCTCACTTTTGGGGGCTTTTTCACTGCGTTCTGCACCTATCATTTTTTAAGTACTACCTCTGGTGAGGATCCAAGCAACCCATACCATTACCAACACATGACATACACTGCTGATCAGTGATTGGTCAGAGAGAATAGTCACTTATTATGGCCCGTTTACACTGAGTGGTTTCCACTGTCAAAAGGTACCTAAAAGTGAACCGTACCATACCGTACTGTACCACTCAGTGGAAACGGGTCATAACAGTGTCATTGGATTTGCAACACAAGACACCGAGCCCACTAGATTTCAATAGTTATATTGATGGTTCGCATGACTAAACAGTTTTTATACCAATGCAAAAAATGACCTAAAATGAAAACAATGGTGTCACAGCAGTAGAGCAAGCATAACTATAGCGATAATCCCACCCACTTTATTGTCAGCATGAAATCAAAGTTTACTCCTCTTATTTTTATATGTATATAGTAGTGCTTGTTATAAACAATGTATCTGTGCACTTCATTATTTTGCCTTCATAATCTTTAACCAAATAAAATAACCTTCCCTACCCCCTTGAAACGACTTTTTTTCTCGTGGTCATGGAAAGCCTTTAGGGTGTGCCTATCAGTGCAGGTCTCGTTTCTGCCCTGCCTTTGCAGAAGCCAGTGGTTCAAATTAATTTGATACGAATTGCTCCTCGTTCTCATTATTATCAGGCATCTGAAAACAATCTGGCACACTGGCATTCAAATATTTTTTTCCATTTTGTTAGCAGCGCCAATCTTCCAATAATCTAATCAGTTCCCAAAGGACGAAATCATGCACTGCCCTACATTTTTATCATTTCAGAAAACAATTCATTAGTAAAAATCAGCGCACCATGGAAGTTAGGATTGTCTTTGAATTTTAGGTAGCACTAAATTGCAGTGGAAATGCAAACAGAGCCGAAAAAACCAAATCTAAGTGAGCTGAGCTGTGCCAAACCATACTGTACCACGCAGTGGAAAAGTGGCTTATATGTTATACAAGCATACTGCCAAAAGGACTTATATGGCAAAATTAAATTCTGCACATAATGATGTTTTATTAATGACCAACAAAGCACGGTATGTGCTGAAGAACCAGTGTGAATATATGCTAGTTTTCTGCTGTTCAATACCAGATGAATGTGTGTTACATTTCACTTCAGGCACCATATCATTTTTGGTAAAGCTGTCCGCATGTGTTAACCTAAAAATAACAAATCATAACAGTCCACAAGCATCACCTCCACCACGTTCGCCCACTGCCGGGTAAAAAATGGTTTCTTACCGTTTCATCTGTGCAGATGGAATGGACTTGGGTGCCAAACATCACAGAGGTGAAGATGAGGAAGAGGAGGCCCTCAAAGCACAGGAGGATGAGGAGGATGACGGTGGCAGGAGGGGAGAAGGTACTGCACTCTAGGGTCAGGAGGGGAAAGGGAACAGCCTTAACACAGATACAGTAAATACTAGCGCAAATATACTATTCTAGATTTATTTGGACTAATTCATTAACTAGAAGGGGGAAAAACTGGCAGGAATAACTTGTGGTAGGAATAACTGGCAGCACATCTATATTTGTATGTGCAAACTGGGACACACAACACGCATGGAAAGCATCTAAACACATCAGCACATGGGTTAAAAGGTTTGATCTTTTAGCCAAGCCTGGCTAGGCATAAACCAGTGACACCCTTGGTAACAACGTTTTTTGATTGGCATATTTGGGTCAAAGATTAGATGTACCATTTTGGTGCTGCTTGCATCAAATTTAATTGAAATTCCAGTCATCCAATTATAGTGTACATGGGCAATGAGTTTGTTTAATTATAAAATCAACAAATGTCATAAGCGTGTTTCCACTGTTGATAATTTGCATGCATTTTTGTTGTGTTATATTGTTGTGTGTATAAAAAAGATATGTATGTGCTCAGTTGAGTTGGTAATGATTTCATGCATCTCAACATTTCTATCTAGGCCTGTCACAATATCCATCTTTTGTCATACGATATATTGCACTAAAATATATTGCGATAAAAGATATTATCGTCCTTTTAAGACCACATTATGCCACTCATTATAGAATGGCAATATAATAGCATCATAATGCAGTTTCATTCTTAAGAATGTTTAATATAATTGTAGTCATTTTAACGATTTAACAATTAGGCATTGGTATCAGAATGTGAAAACGCATGTCCTAAACAAATAATAATAATAAAAAATGTTAACAAAAAAGTGCAAGGTAAATCAGTTGTCAGGCATCCACATGAAAATATACTATAGCAATTTATAGTAAATACTATAGTATTTTTTAAACTATTGTAAAGATAAAGAGGTTGCCCAATCAGCTCAAATGCTGCTGATATTGTTTTTTTTTTTTTTTGTATGCTATATATTGCATCACCAAAAATTATTGATGTCATGTCCATGTGTTGTGCGATAAGTCGGAATATTGATAATTGTGACAGGCAGGCCTATTTCTATCCAACATTTTTTTGTCACACTGAAGTGACACTGAAAAAAACAAAAAGGCTCTCTAATCTATAGTATCTAACAGTTTTTCCTGTTTACTTGGCATTCACACGGTCACTGTTAAGAGTAAAGATACAAAGCAACTAAAGTTACAAAAATAGAATGTAACACTTACTGAACATTCAAAACCATGCTGCATGCTGGGCTGAACACACTAGTTTGAAAAGAATACAACCACATGCACACACACACACACACACACAAGTTGCAAACAGGACGAACTTATAAAATTTTTAAAGGAGTCAAAACAATGGTAGAAATTTCTCTGTCACACACACAAAAGAGGCTAACTTTCTTCATGACTTTATTTGAACTATAATGAGCACATCACTCACAACTATGACCACCACATCATCCATTTTATGGTCCATCTTTTGAAATCATGCCCATTACAGTTCATTTTATTAATATTTCACAATGAACACATGCTAAATACCTCCATAAAAAACTGCTCTCAACTTTAAAGGGTTAGTTCACCCAATAATTTATCCACAATTTTGTTTGTCACACAAAATTTTCTTGGGAGCTTTATATGATTAGAGTTGAACCACATGGTAAATTTTGACAATGTTATGGTTCCTTTTCTAGACTTTGAATGTCTATGAAGGATGGGAGAGAACTCTCACATTTGATCTAAAATATTTAATTTGTGCTCAGAAGATGAAAAAAAGTGTCTCAAGGGATTAAACCAACATGATAAGGGCGAGTAACTACAAACAGAATTCCCATTTTTGGGTGAACTAACCCTTTAAACACTATAATTAAATATTATATTAAGCCGAAAACCTCAAAACTCTTCTTCTTGAGATCCACTATCATGCAAAGTTTATTTCTAACTTGCTTCTGCACAACAGCCTGAGTATTTACAAATGATCCTGAAAATCTTGATTCGCTGCATCAGGTGTGTTTTATTTAGCTTAAAACTAAAGGATAGTCAGTCCTCAGAAGCACATTTGAAGATTTCTGCATTAAAAATAAAGATGCATTGCTGATAAGTAAAAAAAACAAACAAAAAAAACAAATGCAGAGTCCGTCTGTGCTCATTCAGTTTTAATCCAGCTCACATCATTCGATTACTACCTTCACTTCTTCATTACCTGACCTTTAACATCTATATGTATCAATAAAAGTGCCATTTCATTTACATAATAATGCATGTTCATTGTAAAAAGCAATGCATTTTTGTTACACACATACTATGGCAAACATTTTAATTAGTCTTATCAAGTGTTTTAATCTCCAAAAAGGATGCAAAACTTGTTGCATCGAATTGAAATGAAAAAACTCCTTAGTTCATGAAGTTCATTAGAATGTACTGAAAAGAATAACAGACTGTCTCTGTGAGGAATTTTTATCTGTATGCAAAGACTGGACTTTTCTTTTTTGCCAGTAGATAACACTCTTAATTGCATGTTTGCACTCCGACCCTGACATCTAGAGGTCACGGGGGTCAAGTTATCAGTCTTGCTAATAATAACTACAATAACAACAGCTTCTCTCACTTACTTGTCCAGTCATCTTCAAAGCAGTTGAGGAAATGAAAGACCACCATGACCAAGGAATGCAGGGAGATCAGGCAAATGTACATCTAAAAAACACATCAGCACCGGCATTAGATGTTTGTTTCTGATGCTTTACAATAGTCAGATTTGCTCATGTGTAAGTCTCTCTGCATTAAATCATCTGATAAAAAAGTAAAAGTAAAAGTAAAATGCACCGATAGGATTGTTTTGGCCGATAAGATACCCTGGCCGAAACAATACCAAAATAAAAAAATTCAAGTCTTTTAAACGATTCCGATATTGGTATTAAATAATACCAGATACTTCTCTCTCCATTAAATTCATTTTACCGAGTATGTATTGGATCCATTTAACATTCAACAATCCCAACATATTAAGAGGGGCGCAAGTTAAGGTAAAAAATTACAATATTGCAATCTTTAAAGGAGATTTTAGCTATTCTATATTTCATTTGGCAGGTTTAACTTTTATTTGACATAGAAAATATTTATTTAATAAACTCAATCAATAAATACAGTGTTGTTGCTGTTTGTAAATGAGAAGTTTTGCTTCTCCAGAAAAAAATAGTGCAGTCAGTTTCTTTTATTGTCCAAGACGTTTTAGCCCAAACTAACCAATGGTTAAAGTCAGCGCTGGAGAATGGAGAAATCAATTTTCCCAACACACATCTGATATATTGTACAAAATTTGATTCAGATCTAATATTTTGTACAGATTATATTTAGCTTTTTTCCATGACGAGAATTTTCAGTTGGGTTGTCAAAAGTATCAACTTTAGTACAAAGTATTGTTGATATTTTTAAAATGCTCCAGTGTCTGTGTATCTGTGCTCATGCACGATTAAATAGCAGTGAAAAGTAGTGAAGCGATGACCTTCACAGCAAATCACAGTCATATCTATTGAGCACGTGATCAGTGGCCAATCAGCTGTGTTTAAGAATATGCTCAACAGAGCTCAAATGTTAGCGGGAAATTGCTGTTATTAAATTTTAAAATGTCAATTTTGACATCCCTAACAACCCTAATGATCTTTAGAATGAACAACCCTAATGATCATTAGATCAACCCTAATGATCTTTTTCATATTATTGCATATTAATAGATTTAAATGAATTCCAACATTGTCTGACAATACACCGGTGCATCTATAGTAAAAAGTAAAAGTTAATTAATTAAGAAAACATCAGCTACTCTCACTGTAAATTAGTTATTAACAAAAAAAAACAAAACACTTTTATAGCTCATGAATTTTGGAGAGAAAAATCACACACAGTGGATAATTAATCTTTCTAGTGCGCATATGTTGATTGTTCACAAATCAAGTGTAAAAATCTGTGCATTTGACTGCATAAATAAAACTTACACTTAAAATGTTATGTTGCAGCATTGTTAGAAGTGTACATTATAAGCATATTTCGCTACTTACTGTGAAAAGCACAAAGTACTTCTGGTTATTTTCCCCGACACAATTGTTAACCCAAGGGCAATGATGATCCATCTTGCGTATACAGCGCTTACAAACACTAAAATGAGATTGAAAAGAAGTGCAGAAAAAGAAGAGAGGAAAGAAAGTCACCAAAACAAATGAACGACTGCTGTTTCTAACTTAATCAGTGGTTTGAAAAATAATATTTAGCTTCATGCTGCAAAATTTCTAAAATCATCCCAAATGTAGCACACACACAAAAAAGGGAACCTATTAATATGATGATGATGAATATGAAGCATCTACGCCTCCATATGCTCCTCTCTCACCTGCAGTGGTGAGCTCTATCCGGCTTAATACTGCAGCACTTGGGACATTTGTAAACCACCTGGCCTGGCTTCAGCTGCAAGCTCTCGATGTACTCCTTGGTGGCATTGCCCTTTGGCACAGCTCCCTAAGAAAGCATCAGGCAACTCAGCAACGTTTGAATAGTGTATGGAAAGCATTTAAACTGCATTTTGTTTATAGCATGTCTTCTGCTATGCTATCTGCTACGTTTTGATACCTACTGAATTCAAATGAATTAGTATCCAGTTTGTTGGTTAATAGTTGACATGTATGACACTGCTAAGCATCATACAGGATTTTATCTTTTTAATATGAGCTCATACTGTATGACAAAATTAAATGTTTAAAATTAATAATGAGCATAATTGACTTAATATTAACATATTATGAAATAGCACTAGCAAGTGACCAATAAATTAATGTGAAACAAAATAAATAAATAAATAAATATATAAATAATTTGGGGCCTCACGGTGGCGCAGTGGATAGCACGTTTGCCTCACAGCAAGAAGGTCGCTGGTTCGAGCCTCGGCTGGGTCAGTTGGCGTTTCTGTGTGGAGTTTGCATGTTCTCCCCGTGTTGGCGTGGGTTTCCTCCGGGTGCTCCGGTTTTCCCCACAAGTCCAAAGACATGCAATATAGGTGAATTGGGTAAGCTAAATTGTCCGTAGTGTATAAGTGTGAATGGGTGCGTATGGATGTTTCCCAGAGATGGGTTGCAGCTGGAAGGGCATCCGCTGCGTAAAACATATGCTGGATAAGTTGGCGGTTCATTCCGCTGTGGCGACCCCAGATTAATAAAGGGACTAAGCCGAAATGAAAATGAATGAATGAATAAATAATTTGTATTATTATTATTATTATTATAAATGTAATCAGGAGGCGCAGTGGGTAGCGATGTCACCTCTCAGCAAGAAGGTCGCTGGTTCAAGCCTCGGCTGGGTCAGTTGGCATTTCTGTGTGGAGTTTGCATGTTCTCCCCGTGTTTGCGTGGGTTTTCTCCGGGTGCTCCGGTTTCCCCCACAAGTCCAAAGACATGCGGAATAGGTGAATTGGGTAAGCTAAATTGTCCGTAGTGTGCGTGTGAATGAGAGTTGTACGTGTGTTTCCCAGTGATGGGTTGCAGCTGGAAGGGCATCCACTGCGTAAAACATATGCTGGATAAGTTGGCGGTTCATTTCGCTGTGGTGACCCCTGATTAATAAAGGGAATGATTAATGATTCATTATAAATGTAGACAATAATAATAACAACTATTATAGTTATCATTAAAGTATTGTAACAACATAGGCAATTACATGGCAGATACTGTTTTATCATTCAACAATAGGATAAATACAGTATTTTTAACATTTGATAATTTAACAGAAAAAAATAACTCAATTTAATGAAAACTCAATGAATATGATTTAAGTGTTAGAATTCAACCAATCGATAAATCAATCAATCATTCATTCATTTTCCTTCAGCTTAGTCCCTTATTTATCAGTGGTCGCCACAGCGGACTGAACCACTAACTATTTCAGCATATGTTTTATGCAGCGGATGCCCTTCCAGCCGCAACCCAGTACTGCGAAACACCCATACACACTCACATTCACACACACACACACACACACACACACACATGCAATCATACACTACAGCCAAATTAGTTCAACCAAATTAACCTATACCTCATGTCTTTGGACTGTAGGGGGGAAACCGGAGCACCCGGAGGAAACTCACGCGAACACGGGGAGAACATGCAAACTCCATACAGAAATGCCAACTGGCCCAGCCGGGACTTGAACCAGCGACAGTGCTAACCACTGAGCCACCGTGCCACATCAACCAATCAATCACAGTCAATTTTAAAAAAACATAAACGTGAGCAATTGCCTCTATCCATGCACAATGAAAGCATTTATAATTGTGGGTAAAACCTACAGGGTCGGTGCACATGGCTCTGAAATGCGAGGCCAAGGCGAGGAAGGCCAGGCTGTTGAACAGGGTGCCGTTCACCAGGCTGTATGTGAGGTTTTTGGATGGAATCAGCATGACGAACAGCACAACGAACTCAGCGAAGAAGACGAGAAACCAGGTGATGATCGCACATACGATACCACAGGCGTCTTTGATGAACCACATGCTGTTCTGACGCTCATGACAGGAAGGAAGACACTGTGGGGGCTGTAGGCCACTGGCCTGCCTCTCGACGTCCCTGAAGCGCGGCACTGGACTTCTCATCCTACCACAGAGATGCCATCCTGATGAAAAACAGACACAGATGGATAAGAGCCCAAGTTCATCACAAAACCAGATGGCACACTCTTAAAAATAAACAAAGTAAACGTTCATTGGACAGTTCTGAAGAGATGATGATTTTTTTTTTTTTATTATTTATTGCCATGTCAGCAACAAAGGCTATTTTCATGGCAAGAACAATTCATTACTTGATATACAATTAAAAAAGCCAGTTCCTGGAGGGCAGCAGCTCTGCACAGTTTAGTTCCAACCCTAATTAAACACACCTGGTCAAACTAATTGAGTCCTTCAGGCTTGTTTGATACCTACAGAGAGGTGTGTTAAAGCAGGGTTGGAACTAAACTCTGCAGGTCTCCGGCCCTCCAGGAATTGACTTTGACACCCCTGCTCTAAAGGATTGTTAATTATTAATTAAGGCAACCGGAGCCGGGAACACTTTCCAATAGACATTATAATTTGAATGGCATCTACGCTTATTCTAGTCTGTTTTTCATTATTCGAGGTTTCCATAATCCTAGACCAGGCCGTATCCTGAGCAGATGCTGTGGTGGTCATGGAGGAGTCGAGAGCATGAGATTGATTCTTGAAACACCCCAGTGACAGACGAGTCTCTGCATTGATCCAATGGGCCAGCCTGTACACCCGCTGGTGACCTACTCACACCTGCAGCTTCTCCACGATGAATGCCCAGCGTTCTTCAGCCTCAGGCGCCTAGACAGCAGCTTTGCACAGAAAGTTTGGCCAGACGAGAAATTGTCGTGCCCAACTGAGCCTGGTTTCTCTCAAGGTTTTTTTCCTTCACTTTCGTCATTTGGTGAAGTTTTGTTCCTCGCCACTGGCTTGCATGGTTCGGGACTTGTGGATGAATTTCCACAATTGGAACTTCTGTTGTTAAGCTGCTTTGACACAATCTACATTGTAAAAGCGCTATAGAAATAAAGATGAATTGAATTGAAAAAAAAATGAACACATAAATTAAATAATATGTTTTGGGTTAATATATGATACAAATTCTAATATTTTTTCTGGTGAAAAAAAATAAATAAATTAATTAATTAATTTCATAAAATTTCTGCAGTCATTAAAAAAGTACAGTCCAGCAGAATGTGTTTTACTATAAGAGGAATTGTGCAGAACAAACACTGAGTGGAGTTATTCTTATATGTCCAATATGACATCTGGTAAAAATCACTTGAACATATCTAGTCTTAAAAGGTTTTAAAACTCTGTTTGAGATTTCAGGTTGTATTTCTTACCATTTATTATTTTTCAATGTATCCCACTGCTCTTGCCACTTATTTAAAACGTAAACATTAATAAAAGGTCTCATCTCTGAAGGAGTAATTTGGCATTTGTTCACCACTTGTTTCAAAGCTTGTTCTGAAAAGAAACATATTTTTCTTATTGTGAAAAACATTAATCTAAAGAAATTAATCCTTTAAACAAAAAAAAAAACTTTTATGGAATGAAAACTTTGCAAGTATGTTAAAGGTTCTGCATGGAACCCTCAACAGACCGTTGGAGGTTTTTCAGTTTCTCCCGTATTTTCACCATGTCCAAACAACACACGACAAACGCAACGTTAAATAGTATCTTTTCCATGTTAAAATTAGTTTCTGTCCTAACCATCTACAGCCAATCTACATCTACGGCGATGCACAAAAATTCTATTTTTGAAAATAATTTATATTTCTGCGACATCACAGCAGAACAACAGCATATACTAGTATGGCAATGATCACCTCAGGTACAGATTATGTGCTTATTCAGTGTTAAATGCTGACAAAGTGAGTTTAAATACCATTTTACGTGACATTTATTGCCATAATACTGAAAGCAGAAGCAGATAGTTCCCCTCAGATATTGAGAGTATAATAACTAACAGACAATTTGAAAATCAAAGTCAGAACTGTGCAAACCTCAGCACAAACCAACAACATCAGTCACTCAGTAGCCTATTAAAATGTTAAAGAAGTTTAACATGTATTAGTTTAAAATGTACCACAATATCAATGTTTCAACTTCAGAAGAGCAAGACATCAATATTTGGTGGAGTAACCCTGATTTTTCAACAACTCAAAATGGGTTTTATTTTTTATCAAATTCAGGTTCTTAAATAAAGGGATAAATTCTCTAAATGACAATGTTTTTAATTTAAATTCCATAAAATCTGATTATAAAAGTTTTAAAAACATGTGTAAAAGTGCCAAAATTCAGTTACTTTGAATTTGTTGTTTATGATTTGTTTTAAATAATGTTGAATATTTTTATAATAAATTATTACATTATTTTAATATACATCTATACTTCTAGGTTCTAGTGTCATTTTTATGAACACACCTGAAACAACTTTTTTTTTAAACTATGCTTTTACATATGGTTTTTGACAATGAGTGAGTGAAACAAGCCTGAGATCCTCTGGTTTTGGAGACACAACAGAAGGTCATATTTAGTGGACGCAGCAGTATAGAAGCAGCAGCAGTCTCTCAGATACAGTCACTTGAGCAGAACCAACAATGTCAACAGAGGACACACTCTAGTTTCAGTCCTTTTTTCTTTTCTTTCATGTCCCACAAATCAATACTACAACCAACTTTTATGCCTAATGCTGGCATTTCTACCTACTCGTGTTCATAATGAGACAGCCAGGCATTGTTCAAGAGTGCCACACAGTCTTTATCTCTAGCATTATGCGTTTCAAAATGTGTAAAAATGATCCTCTTCACCGACCAGCACACAATCTGGTTTAATAACAAGTCAAAGCAGCAAAAACAGGACAGAGTATCACAATGGCGTAAATTACGCATTTACTGTGCCAAGACATCTTCAATTACACATAACATCCAAACGTACTGTTTACTATATGATTAACATTCATAAAACCGGAATCTCTTTGCGTTAACGTTGAACGTGAATTAAATAAGCGTGAGTACTGAAACCTACGATAGATACCTGGCCACGGCGATACTCACATATTTGGCGACACTGGTGCTCCTCGCGTTTGTTCGCCCAATCCAGGCCGAGAAGATCCAATAAAGCATGGATCACATTAACTGGGAAACACGCTCCAGATTAGCGTTTTAACAAAAAAATCAGTTTTACCCGAATATTGCACGGTGGCTGGTGAAATGCTGCATTTTTGTGCGGTGGCAGCTCCTCCCTTCACTGGAGAAACTGATAACCACACCTCCCTTCACTGGAGGCGCAACCGGATCACGATCCGACATGGAAACCACTTCTGGAAACAGAACTATTAGACAGCTGAAGCGGTGTTTTGCAGATTGAAACTTAATTTTACTAGAGGGCGCTTGGAGGCTCAGAAAAGCGAATATATCCATTCAGATGTTAGGTTGTTTATTTTACTGGATGTTTTTTTAAATATTTAAAAAAAGATATAGTCGTTTAAAATAATTACTTGATAAGAAATCGAATCTAATACACAAATGCGTATCAGTAAAATAATTCCCCTTTATTATAGCCGTTCTAGTAACGCGAACGATCGTGATTGGTTCGTCTTATTCAGCGAAGAGAAAAGTAACAAACACCTCGTGGTACCGCCATTCAAATGAGTAAACTTGTGCTCTGAGCATTTCATAATGCAAATTGATATTCTTATTCCTAAATGCAGAAGTAAATATGAATATAATATACATGTAAAAAAATAGCCAAAATTATTTACGTACTGATACTGAATCAACACGAATAATAGATAGATAGATAGATAGATAGATAGATAGATAGATTGATTGATTGATTGATTGATTGATTGATTGATTGATTGATATGACAAAAAATAAATATATTGCGAAAATCACAGTTTATTTCTTTACATGACAATTAATATTTCACCGTGTTTGACATAGTCTAAACAAGCATACACAATTTACAGACATTAATTATTATATTAATCACACATATTAACAGATAGATAGATTTTTATTTTTCCCAAAAAGTACAGACTTTTATTGTGTGGTGTGGTTGAAAATTTAAAGCGTCCCTTAAAATTTGCGCAAAGACCCTAACATGTGGGTTGCCAGGTTGCAAACACCATTCAGCCTAAAACCACATTATTAAACAAAAAATATATAATTTGTCAATACTTTATTATTAAAATTTCCTTTAATGATTTGTAATTTATTTAATATGTCAGTTTCTCTAATAGAACGATGTGATGTGAAGAATTATGTTCGTACTAATAACTCTACAGGGTTTCTTGTTGCTAATATCACTGATCTATAGAGCCCAAATTCAGATGAATAATATTTTGTATTTTGTGCATTTATTTATGTTTTTCTCCAGTAGCCAAAAATGTTACACTTGTATTTTTTGCTGACATCAACAATAATTTACACATTTCAACCCTAGAAACTTATTTTACGGCGTCAACCTGGCAACCCGTGGACTCCAATTCCCTGTTGGCGTGAGGCGATACAATGAAGGAACGATGGCTGCCCGCATCAGTGTAATATGGATGAGATCGACCGCCGTGACAGCCGCTGTTCATGATGGTTCTGCGCTCCTGAACTCTTTCTTTGCCAAAACACAGTAATCTCCCCGTTTCGTCCCATCTATAGAGTTCAAGTGTTGTATTTGCACCAGTCTGCTAGCCCCGTGCTATGATTCTTCCCACATCAACTGTCTTTTATTGACCTGACCGGTGAGTAAATGGAGAAATCTAAACCATATCGTTACTCATTTTCTTATACAAGTTCTGTTAATAAAAACTAAAGCCAGGTAAACTTATTAGACAACATAAATATTCAGTTAGCTGGCTGTACACGTACGTAAGCTAACATTAGCAGTTGCTATTGCAGTTCATTTGCTTCCTTGATTGTTTGCTAATAAAGGTCAGTATGGGTACAGCAGAAGCATATGTTGTAAATCCATAAATTATTTAGTGATTAACCCTCAGGACAGAACATTCACAGGTCCTGCAAATAAAATTTATGCTATTTTTTGTTAAATTGGATTCTTACAGGACCTTCATATTAACCATATGTCTCAAATGCTTATGTAATTGTCTTAAGTTCTGTGACTTGATTATATTTTCTATTTTGAAATGTTAAATTAATAAATTTTTTCCCGGTTCTCTCTTTTTTTTTTAGATATCACTCATAACATGGCCATCACACAGTTTCGCCTTTTTAAAATATGCACCTGCTTGGCATCTATTCTTTCATTTTTTAAAAGACTGATTTGCAGGTGAGTGTAATTCTCATTTGTTGATTTGTTTGTGTGTTTACCTTGTAAATTGTCAGACTAAAGCATTATGAAGGTATAAAGACCCAGAGATGATATGATATATAAAGATCCAGGGGTGAATTTGTGTCCTTTAAAGAAGTGACTGTACTTTTTTTTCTGTTAAGCTGTTTTGAATGTTGTGTTTTGTTGTTGTAGGACTGGAAGATCCCGTAAGCTAAGCGGGGATCAGATCACCCTCCCGACCACTGTTGACTATTCCTCTGCACCAAAACAGGTGAGAGAACTATGCTTTGAGACTGTGACAAAAAACATTGAGGCTCACAAAACAGTCTGGGTGTTGAAGTGTATATTTTCACAGAGATGTCAGTCTGACTGTCAATTCAATTTACTTTATTGGCATGACATATATGGGTATATATTGCCAAAGCATACATAGCAGAATAAAGACAACACAAATATCTATCTATCTATCTATCTATCTATCTATCTATCTATCTATCTAT
>CAIGQW010055978.1:4037949-4057672 GCA_903798125.1 Danio choprae | reverse complement strand
TATACAGTATATCAATGGATAATAATCCACACTATTACTGTACTAATAAAAGCAATAAATGCACTTTGTGTGGTGCCAGTGACTCCTCAGGTCGATTCAAATTTTCATTTCTTGAATGATATGAATCCATTCGCCTTCATGGATATTATAGATGTATATCACTGAAGTCGATGCAGGTCACAGGGGAAAAAGTTAATCTGTAAAATTCATCACATTGATCTTTATTCCAGATATGTATTTAAATATACAACATTCATTCATTTTCCTTCGGCTTGGTCCCTTTATTCATCAGGGGTCGCCACAGCAGAATGAACCGCCAACTTATCCAGCATATGTTTTACACAGTGGATGCCCTTCCAGCTGCAACCCAGTACTGAGAAATATACAACATATAATATAATATTAAAATGGATAGATAATAATACTAAAAAAGGATGGAATATATGCATTTACATTTAACAGAATAAACTGTACAAGTTCCTAATGATGTGCTGCAATCTCCCAAATGCTTTAACAGAGAAATACATTTTAGGGTTAAATAACAGGAGATGGTGACCTTATGGTAGCCATTATAGCAGCTGTTGACAACTATGAAAATCATTGGTGTGTGCTGGGAATATATAGTATGTATTTTTAATGGTCATGCAAACTGCGGGTCGATTTTCTTCATTTTGAATGAAATATCATTGATAATGATAGAGTTCTTTTAGCGATTAAACCATTTTATAGGAAAACACTAGGTGAATCATTTTTCCTCCATTTAGTTTCATGCACAGAGTTAAAATGTTAGTTTCTGTCCAGCGTGAAGTCTAACAGTTCTATTGTTGTTTTCACTCAGCAGCTTCATTTCATGTGTCCATCTTTTGTTTCCATTACTGACAGATCCTCTTCTGAGATAATCCAGCTCTTCACCTGATCTGTTTCACATTTTTATTAGCTCTCCAACGGTTTCAAATCCCCATGGGATTTCTGTGGCTCATTTTCACAGTGCATTATTAGAAGAGTTTTTATCCTCGCATACGTTTCTGCTCCAATAATCAGCTCGGTGTAATGGTGCTAATATGTCGTAGAGTAATGCCTTGCACGGTCACCTCTTAGCGTTTAAATGGTGTTGAAACATGTGGACCACAGAGATTTAAGGAAATACATCTCCAGCGGGGATCTGAGTGTTCGAGCAACAGGCTGTTTTCAAATGAATTAGCCATCCGCGGGTCAAGTTTTTTTTTAACACTGTAATGTTTCCCAATCTTCAGATGAAAAGGTTGAAGGCAAGGATTGCTTCCATATAGGCATTGGCCTTGGTCTGGAAGCAATTAGGAAATTGCTTTGAAATGCTATATGTTGTCCAGACTCTGTTACAGTATCATGTCACTCTACACATGTTTGTTCAAGGAGGGGGAAAAGGATGCTAATGTGCCCTTTAGCTGTCTCTACGAATGATGCTTAAAATGATAATGTCTTTTAGAATGAGGATGAGACAGCATGTGCTGTGTCAGGTGGGATCTCATCATCCATTGCGGGGCCTTTTAGAGCTGTCTAAACAAATGGTTACCACAAAATATCATTTTGCAACGTCTGAATACCCCTGCTAACAAATAACATTTGGCTCAATTTGTTAGCTTTAGACAATTCAGTATGATAATTCAGTATTCATTAGCTTTATTATCTATTCATTTATTATTATAAGGTTTGTATATAGACAAGTTAAAATATATATTTTTATCACCTAGTAAAAGTCTTACCTGTTTGTTGCTGCTAAATATTAGTATTAAATATTAAAAAAAACCTACTACTTAACCCAAACTTTTGAACTATACATTTTAAAAATGAACTTAACAGTTGCCTTACAAAAATGAATAATAATACATGTATCACAGTGGCTCTTTAATTGCTGAAAAGCAGCAGCAGGCCATTTGTACATGCATATATGTTGTTTTAAAATATTATCCTTATTTAAATGAAATTATATAATCATGTTAGGTTTCTACTCCCTAAAAGGCTTTTTAGAATGCACCATTTGAGACCTGGATTATCTCGTTCTGGAAACGCTGCTTTTAACCCTGGGTAAACAAACATTTCATACCTGTAATTTAGAAGCAGGTTAGCAGCTCCTTTTCCCCAAGTTCAGGAACCCCTCTAGCAACGGTTTTGGCCTGTGAAGTGTCCAGCGTGTTCGGTGTAACGACACAGAATACAAACGATTCAGCATACAATCTTGACTGGATGCTTAGCAACCAGCAGCCAATGTCATGCCTCATATTCACGTGATAACAGGAAACACTGCGAGTTCAACACAGCGAAGTCATGTCATTTCAGCTTTTGATTCACTGAGACAGTTGTAATCATTCTTACCCACTTAAAAATTATTAAAATGATAAGGTTTCATCGCTATTAACTGCTAATCCATATTTGTAGTGTAAAACGTAAGGAGAGGTAGGTTTTTGTGCTATTTTTATCTGTCATGAAGATAACGTCAAATTTGACATTTTAATGTATCACTATCACAAGGATATCGGTTGACAAATCCCTTTGAGTTTATTGTCTCTTCCATACAGTAGGCTATTACAGTAATATTTAACCCATTTTTAATATTGCTGTGTAAAGGTTTGTCTGGGTGTTATTTTGTTTATGGTCTTTTCAAAGTAATCTGTTAATTCTTTTAATATTCGATGGTTGAGATGTGAAGAGAATGCCACCTTATTGTATCCAGTTTTTAAAAAACACTTTAGGCCTACTGACTAATTACACTTTAATAAAATGTAATGAAGGAAAATATCAAAAGATGAAAACATGTCACTTGGAGTGAACAAGAAATAATATAATATAATCCAAAAAGAACATTCAGGATAAACTATCATGAGAATGTTTATAACACTTCATGTGCTGCGTTTGTCCAATCAGTGAGACTGACACTGTACAAATATGTAAATAATGCAGGTTCTTCATCCCTCTTCAGGTTTCTGCTTACCTGAGTTTAACTTTTTTTAAAGTTTAAAGTTTGGCAAATGTATAGTGCACTGCACTGATAAAAGTACTATGTCCAAAGAAAACAATATGGGATAATCTTGGATGTGGTTATATCCCTTGAATCACATCCTTGAGGTTTTCAGCCACTTTTGAGCGTGAAACTGGTCAGCAACGGTTTCTGAATTCCTAGAACATCAGTGACCTTTTAAATGGTGCAAAAGGAGACCAATCGCAGACCCGAGACTGTCTCTTATTTGATTATGATTTATGAAATAATGTCCGGGTTCATCTAAAGAGTAGATGGAGATCGGAATGCAGGAGATACAGAGGCTGTTTAGCAAAAGAGGAATGCAGAGTTTACCATTCCGGGTTCCTCAGTGCATTCCTGGACTCAGCGCTGCATTAAGTAAATGACTCTTCCTGGTCATCGGAGAGCTATCCTCTACTGTCGGGAATGCCTCTTGAGACATCACTGTTTATTTGAATGTTATGTCTAATGTGTGCGAATGTGTGTTTTTGTCTTTCATAAAATCGTACAGTGAAATGCCTGGCAGTGGGACAGATACCTTTCAGTGGAGATTTGGGGAATGTTCTTCATAAATAGCCTTGACACATCACATCTGTGCACGGCGCTATCAGACTGGATTTCAACTGCGGAGGGCTCTGGTAATGCTTCATCTCCAAGATATACAGTCTCTATTCTGGAACGCTCTCATCATTTTATAAATCAGTTGCTGATAATGGATGCCTAAGACGGCATAATTAAAAAAGTGGGACAAATGCATTTTTAATAGAATGTTAAAAGGGATGTTCTGGGTTAAACTGTGTCATTTTTGGGTTATTATATTTAAATGATTTTACCATTTTCTTTAAAGCAAAATCTTGCTATATAGAAGTAATGTGAGTGTGTAAACATGATTTTAGTGTGACAAATGTGCTTAACAGCTTTATCCATCATACAAAATGTATGAAAAGTTTTATAAAAGAATACTGTAAGCTTCACATTCAATTTCACCAAAGTTGGACCCATAAAGTTTATTATCTTTTTCTCTTTTTATAGTTCACTTGTTGTTTGTCGTTTTTGTCAACTTTAGAGACAGATGTTATCATTTTAATGAATGGAAATGTCAAAAGATTATCTTAAAATGAAAATGAGCCGTGAGTCAAAAGGATCTCATAGAAATTTGACCACAAATACTTGACATTTCAAAGCTAATTTTAATTCCATCAACCTAAAACGACTGTACGAATTGTAATTTTAAGAGATTTATAGCTCAAATAGTTCACAAATGTTAAACATTTGACAAAGTTCGCACTTCACATTTCTGATTTTAAATCATTTACTTTCTCAGTGCTTTACAATAACCTTGATTTTTAATTTGTTATACGTTAATTTGTAAGAAAATCAAGTACAAGTTAAAGTACATTTTAGTGATAATCAACATTATATCACAGTTAAACAGGCCAAAATCACTTTTCTGTACACGTTTCAATGCCATAAACACTAAAATGACAAATTATATGACAAATTATAACTGAAAATTTTCATGAAAACACATTTTAATGTAAGTTAATGAAAGTGCTTTAAAAAGTGTCACATTAATGCTTTTAAATCCTCCAAAAGACACCATTTATTTCCATTAATAACCTTGACTTCTAAAGGAAATGGAGAAGAATCAAAATGATTAAATATGGAAACATGAAAAATGCCACATTTAAGTGTACATGTTTAGTTATCTAGCTCTTCTAATCTTATTTTATCTTTATGATTAAGGTTTAAGGTTTGAAGTAAGGGTGTCAGGAGCCTCTTCATAAACCTGAATGGCCAGAGAGAGCCATCAAAAGACAGTAAATCTCTGAGGAGACAGAAGGACTGGCGTGCACACAGATGGGAGGATGTTGACTGGATGAGAGCGAGCTTGAAGGGTGGCAGATGCCTTGACTGACCCCCAATTCATCCGCTGGACACAACACAAAGACAAAAGACTGACCCAAACAGTACATACACTTGCCCATGCCTGGCGGTCAAAGGTCAGATTATCTTTCATCTTATGTTGTAGAGCCGTTCTCTTTGAAAAAAGGGTTTTATATCAACAGAGGCCAAAGCAATTAGCAGCTGTTGATTTGCGGAAAAACATGACGGAGGAGGACGAATGAAATAAGGGGCATCTGCTGAGTTTCCACAATCACAGCCTGAGATGCTTTTGAGTAACACCTGGCTTTAGCTTATACCTGCTAATCGCATTATAACACAAGCCGTGGGCCATTTGAAAATGGAGACAGTGCTTTTATCTTATTAACACTGGCAGAACGTTTAAAATCTAATAGTAGCATGTGGAGATTTTAGGATTCAAGTTTTGGGAGTAATTCATACTATCATAGTTAAACCCCCTATTTTGTCTAATTGTTTAATTAAAAATATAAAATTGTGGTTAACCTGTAATAAAAAAACAGACATAGAGAGATATTTGAATCAATGAGAGTTGTGATTATTCTGTTAATAATGTTGGGTTTGCTTTTCTCTGCTTATTATTGTTTTTCTTTATATCTTTTTATATTAGCTTTTTAATATACAGTAAGTATTAACACCAAGACTGCATTTATTTGATACAAAAAAAACCTTTAAAATATGCAGCATCTTTATTGTTTTATTAAATTAAATTGTACTGTCAAATAAAAATATTATCGTGGTTAACATGTAATATAAAAAAAATCGAGAGATTTTGGAATCAATTAGAGTTGCAATTATTCTGTTAATAATGTTGGGTTTGATTCTCTGCTTATTATTGTTTCTTTTTATTTTTTTTATATTAGCTTTTTAATATACAGCAAGTATTAACACCAAGACTGCATTTATTTGATACAAAAAACTATAAAATACTCAGCATCTTTGTGTTATTCTGTTATTTATTTCCGAAATAAATCAACAATTTATTTAATATTGAAATAATATTTCACAATGTAACTTTTTGTATATTTTATTTATTTATTTATTTATTTATTTATTTATTTATTTATTTATTTATTTATTTATTTATTTGTTTATTTATTTATTTATTCATTATTAAAAAATGTTTTGTATTTTATTATATTATGTTAAATTCTGCCTTGGTGAGCAGAAAATACTTGTAGATTCAGAAGTAAATACTTTAAAGTAAAAAATATTCTATAAGTTTCTATAAGTAAAAATAATTCTAAAAGTTTGACTGTATATGCATACAGTTACAATAATTTTATTCTAATTAATGTATTAATCTAATTATTTTCTTATGTTTACCTTTTTATGTTTTCTCTTGTTTAATACAAGTGAACTTTACTTTTGATGCTGTTTAATGCTTTCCCAAAGGTGTATATAATAACTTCAGTGTTTTCAATCACTGTCCAGAATCAGTTATTGATTAAGAGAGGGAGAACTCGCAAATATTTGCAGGGTGTTCGCAATGATGAATGCCTCACACACTTGTTTGACAAGATATTTTTCTGGAAGCTCTTCAGGCGTTGTCACTCTCGTGGCTCAATTGAGTGTTTAGGGACAATGGACTGGTATTGGTTACTATCGTTAAGTGTGTGTGCGTCTTGTCTTGGGGTTTGGTTAGAGTGTGTGCTAAGAGCAGGGTAAATTTGCACAGCCGATCAGACAATAGTGGTGTTTAGTGGCAGGGCAGGGACGCGACCTCTTTGCCATCCTCCATCTGGTTGTTCTGATGGCCGTGTGCTTTGACTGCTACTCTTAAAGTCAGCATAAAACAGACATCTAGAGAGATTTTTAACTGTTTTGTGACATATGTTTGAACAAAAAGCCTTCTCGAGTAAGAATTAATTGACTGCGCTATTGCTGCCATCTCCTTTTCAGTCCATGTATTGAATTGTAATAAGCAACATTGCAACTATGGTATGATGAGAGAAAACAGGCATGCTTAATTTGAGCATTGGCTGTGTCCGATAAGTAGTGCATTTGAATTTGAATTTAGTACATGCCCATTAGAGAAGTATGTTCTCATATAGTATGAAGGTGAGTTGTATAAATGGAACTCGAAAGTACTACATTTGCCATTTACCATTATCACATGACCTACTCTTGTCAGTTGTGGCGCTTTTCTCCCAATCAATAATTCTCTTGCATGGCATCATGGGATTGCGTAGCGTCCATTGGATGCGCACGTCAGGATCTTGTCAGAAGTAGTAGGTCATCCGGGGGGTACTTCTCGCCTACTGTTTTTCGAATACTATGAATTTGGACATACTGCTCATCTCACATACACTTTTTCACACTGTATATCGTAGGGAAGTGTGTGATTTTTGGAAGCAGACATTGTGTTCTATTTTTGGTCACTTGTTTTTCGTTTAGGTGATTTGGTCTGTATTGTGTTTTAGATTTCTGTTGATCTGCACCGAGTTCATTTAGAAAAGTTCACTCTTATTCAAATGAACCACACTGAGGCTGTGTTTACACTAGTGCGTTTTTATTTTAAAATGGCATTTTATTTTATAATGCTTCTTATCTATACTGCTGTTTTTGGACACTATACAAGCTAAGGCCTGGGACACACCAAGCCGATGGTCAGCCATAGAGCTGTGTTGGGCCACCAGTAAGCGTCTGTCAGGCTAGTTTATTTGGTGTTTACCTGAAGTTTGCCTGAATCACCATGTAGAATTGGCATCAGCTACAAATTAGAGTGCATAAACAAAAAAATAAATGATGAAATGATGCAATTCAAGAGGGAACATGAAGAAGCCAGCTGCCATTTAATCATATTTTTAAAAATTACAAAAAGGTTTGAATAACTTGGGGATAAGTTTAAAATTTTAGACATATTTGAATGAGCAACTCCTTGGTGAGCAAGACGTATTGCAAAAATGGTATGTAAACTCTGCTTTGTTTACAGTTTGTATGTGTGCAGCACTAGTTCTGGTTTCCCTTTGTGGAATGACAATACAGACTACTGCCATCTGCAGGTGTGGAAGGATACTGTATATCCTCTCACACAGGCGCAGAACGTACGTTCTAGTTTCACTCAGCTGTCTTCTGTTTGGTGTGTTCACAAGCAACACTTTTGTCCAGACAGGACCAGATGCAGCCGACGCAAGGCGACAAAATGGGTGTTTTTTCAAAACGTCAGTCTGTGCTGAAACAGAGCACCAGCATTTCCAAACTAAAATGAGATCTTCAGGATTTTCTAAAATTCTTCATTTTTGCTGGTTAAAGAGTCGGATTCAAAACATACATATTAAAGCAAAAATGCACTAATGTAAATGGCACCTAACAGCAATCACTCCAGACTGACTTCATTTTAATTCAACCAAACCTGCCAAGTGTGAACTGCACAGTATTTTTGTCTTTTATGATAATCACTGTGTCAGATTATGTGATTTTCATGTCATGGACAGGAAACATGTCACTTTAGGTGTTACTTACCAAAAAAACCATCCCATGCCATC
This sequence comes from Danio choprae, assembly GCA_903798125.1. Taxonomy (NCBI): domain Eukaryota; kingdom Metazoa; phylum Chordata; class Actinopteri; order Cypriniformes; family Danionidae; genus Danio; species Danio choprae. The sequence goes on along the minus strand of CAIGQW010055978.1, from coordinate 4,049,266 downwards.
TATAATGATGTGTGATATCATCAAGAAGGCAGAGCCAGTGAATAACTCCCAGAAACAAGAACGTAAACTAGAAGTGGCCACTGAAGTTGTGTGCTTTGCTGACTTTTGTAGTCCCTTGAGGACACCTCGTACTGTATCAGCGTAATCTCCATTTCTGAATGCCGTGTGCCATGTAACAAAACCTGTCACGGAGGACCATAAAGACATGCTAGTATTTCTGTCAGGATATTGTTAAGCATGCTAGCTGACCCCTATGACCCACTATACAATATAAAACGATCAGTTATTGCATTCCAATGTCATTGTCAATTATGAATTACCACAACGCTCTACATCAAATGGATCAAGTCAAAATCAGCGAGTCTGAAATCAACATTACTGTTAGTGTTGACATGTTGACCATTCCCAGATGGCAGATAAATCAATCAAATCAATCTGTGTATACACATATATGCCTATAATAGTTATAAACACTGCAATAAAACAAAATTTGCCAAATATGATTCCAGAGTGACTTTAAATCTTGGCTTAAAGTTTGGGCGAGCCAAAGACTTACGAGCCTGCTTGATTTCATAAAAAACAAGCGCGCACTGCCTGGAACAATGGAGCGTTTGGAGTTGTACTGTAAAGTGATCCACTGAGAAAAACAAACACGGGGTATGAGCAGCGAGCCAGTGAGAACAGACCCTCCGCGAACAGGGCGGGCCGGGGGAACTGAGCTCGGCCACTTGATTGAAAAGTGGGCCTGATGGACACCTCCAGGCTCTGTAGATGGTGCCTGGGGTGTCTCAAAAGGTCACAGCCCCTTCTGGCTCGCACCATCCATTAGTCATGAGGCTTTGCAGCTTACCTGTCTAGCGTTTCAGCTCGGGACAATACAGTTAACCTCAATTGCGCTTGATTAGGAGGTGTGGAGAACAGCCACATATATAGCATGCCTAAAAAAGATCAGACATATATTATGCACCTCCAGGATGAAATCCGGGTGTCATCGGCTCTTTCGGAACATTCCGTGAGCTTTTACTAAAGAAAAGGGGTTCAGCGTTGTTCCCGAAAGCAGCCGTGCCCCCTCCTCTCGGTAATTACCCCATTACGTGTTAGTGGCGGATGGAACTGTTACAGATGTTTTATGGCGGGGAGGCCTTTTCATTTTGTCTCCCTGATGAGGGACAGATTTATGGTGTAACTCGACGATGCCATTCAAGAGTGCAATTCTGAAAACACACACACACACACACACACACACACACACCATCCCCCACCACACAGACACGCACACAAACACACACAAACAACAAACAGATGAGTTGTTCCGGATGTGTTTCGTTTTTGTAGGCTCCCGTCTGGGAGACAGTCAGCCGGCGTTCATTCATGATGTGGTCTGACACTCTCGGCAGCGAGTGGACCCACATGCAATTCATTTGGACTTGGAGAATGAAGCGGGATTCCAGAAAGCACTTTTTCTCATCGGAAATCTCTATCTATATGTGTAATATCAGATACTTTCTTTTTTTCCCAAAGTCACGAGAACTGAATTTGTTTCAGTGGCCGGGCCTGCAAGGAGAAGGTGGTTATCAATTCAAGGTTTCTTTTCTTCCCTTTAGATATGTTTAAAGGTTTGCAGATGATGCTAAAACCACATTTGAGACTGTTAAGCTTTCACACAGTGGGCTGTTATTGTCTCTAAAAGCAATGGAGGATTCTGTGGCCGTCTTTACTGTGCTCGTCTTTTTAATGATGTTGATTTCAGGCTCATTGCAATAGTGCATACCAGACTTTATTACATTTATAAACACAATGATCAAATAATACAAACAAAACATCTACCAGGGTGAATTGCAGGCCATCTAATCTCATAAGTAAAAATATTGTAATAAGTGAATTGCCGTTTGTTCGTTCATTCGTTCATTTGTTTATTCATTCATTCATTCATTCATTGGAAAAAAGATTTTACCATAATTAGCTGTTTCTTGTAACATTGTAATGACTGCAGTTATTAATTAATAATAATTTGTAACATTTTTGATAACATAAAAATAAATGGTTGTACAAACAGCACATGGTTTATTTGGTATGTTTTGTAGAAATCTTTTAAATGTATTTATATGATCACATTTGCATTATGGAAATAAATTGTCTGAAAATGTGCTTAATTGTTTTTTTTTTCTCTCATAAATTTTCATATTATCTATAATTATATTAATTTTGTTTTCATATAGGAAGAAACCTGGACACCTTCACAGGTTTTGTGAGATTCACCCACCCCATATATCACCTTCTGCTCATGTTGTCATGTAAGTTAATATAACATACTTGTAATACATTTTATTAATCTTGTAATATAATGCTTCAATGAAGTTATATTAACTTTGTGCATTTTATAAATGTGAGCTTATAGACATAAATAAAGCAAACAGTGGTATTGTTTTTGAAGTAGGAGACTTTCTCAGTGTGACTGATGAGATATTTCTCCTGGAAGGGTTGAGAGTTGTCAGGTACAAGTCTTTTAACCAGCAAGGTCAGAGGAGGAACAGTTGACATTAATCATTTACCAGTGTGACACAATGGGGACCTGAGAGACTAGATAGCCTGGTGGAGTCAAACACACACTCATCAGGTCTTAGATAAAACACCACAGTTCAAATCAGCCAAAACAGATGTTCATTGCAGAGCCACACAGTCTTTATTTTTTCAGCATTGTCATCATTTACTTATATTTTTTCATGCGTTTCCTACCCTATAAAACTAAAACTAAAAAATATTATTGGAATATGAATGATGTCTTTTATAGTTGCGTGCCTAATTATGCACTATACTATTTAATTAAACACTATTAGACATATGCTGGTATTCAATAATTTAATATAATGATAATGAACATGCACATTATTAATATCATGGGCACTTCAAAATAATGTGAATCTATTATTTTTATATCATTTATAACACTATTATTATAATTTTTTCAGAATATTTCGATTGTTGTATTATGGTTGTTCATCGCAGCACCAAATTTATTTTCAAACATTAACATTTTCACACGTTAATCTGACCTATTAAAAATTCTGATACACATTAAATGGGGTTAGTTAATAATATTCAGTTGTATTTATTTTATTAACTTTAACAAGTACTATAATATGGTTATTTCCCACTGCTGATTTTAACGCATTAGCTAATGTTTACTAATTAGACTTCATTGTAAAGTGTTACCTTTTGTACTTTAGCATCCTTTTACTTACTCTGAAGATGTATATTTCACAATGAACCATTTTTTGTTTAATTTACCTGTGAAAGTAACCTTTTTTGCAGCTAATATTGTCATAATACCATATATTGCTTAAGCAGTTAATCGTAACAAGAAAATTTAATACTGGTAGAAGTCTAAACACTATGTACTTATGCTTGAGGGTATGAACGTTATATGGTTTATTTTTTATCATGAAACCCCTCCACTATGTAATTCAATTGAGTGCATGAAGTGTCCAACATTCCACACTTAATTTTACTGATTATGTATAATAAAGATGATACACTTATTTAATTAAAGAATTGTCACACTATTTGCATTATTTGTACTTAAAAATAAAGTCGAGTAGTGCACAGTAATGCACACTTAACAAAATCTCAAAAGATTTCTGTCACTGCATTGAACATCTATCACCTAAAACGCTGATGCCTCAAAATGTTCATAAAGAGATAAAAAAAAAAATCTAAATGATTCAAGCAGATTAATTCAGGTTCATGAATAATAATGAATACATTTGTTTATTAATTTTCCTTCGGCGTAGTCCCTGATTTATCAGGGGTCGCCACAGCGGAATGAACCTCCTAAATGAGTAAATGTAAAGGTTAAATTAGGGTTTTATTCACATATAAACATTGATCAGTGAACGAACAGAAGCTATACAATATTTACTTATGGAAGAAACGAAACTCTTGTGGTAAAAAAACACAAACGTGTCACCTAACTTGCAAGAACAAATCATTGGTTCTCACACATCAAGCAAGCATTCTTGAGTTATTATGACTAAATATGAATGCTGTAAACATTGTTCACTCATCAGTGTTCAAATGTGAAGTAAAAACCTAAATTATATTTGCTCATCTTGTCACGAGAAGAACAATCTTTGGGGTATGAATGTTTTGAATGGTTTTATTCACATTCAAACATTGGTCAGTGAACGCAAACAGAAGCTAAACAATATTTACTTAATATGGAAGAAAAGAAACTCTTGTGGTGAAAAAACTCAAACGTGTCACTTAACTTGCAATAACGAGTCTCATTGTTTCTCACACATCAAGCAAGCATGCTCATTTTAATAGCTCATCTACACAGCTCATCTTGCCACTTGAGAAGAACAATCTTTGGGGTGTGAATGTTTTGAAGTGCCAGAGCTTTGGATTTTCATTTAGTGAAAAACTAATTCTATAATAGATGTATACATTAAATTCCCAACAATCTTCACTTTTTGTTCTATTTTTCAAGAAAATGCTGCACCTGACATGCAAGTCAATTTTTCTTTTATAGATGGGAAAGTTTTTCATAGACTGCAGCCAATTTTCCCATTAAATTCTCAGTGTGCCACGATCTCCCAGTCGCAGACAGCTGTAACTTCATCTTCCTCTTGCTTTTGTCTTTTTTTTTTCTCCCGTCTCCCATCACCTAAGAATGAGAGCGACTGAGAGCGTCTCTCCAGCCTGATATTTCTGTTTGCAGAAGTCTGACCTTTTTCTGAACTGTTCTTAAGTGAAAGGCACTTTCAGCTGTGGAATCAGATGGCAGTAACCATATGCTGCTCAACTGATACAAAGGTGGGAAGGGAGGGAGGTTAGAGAGAGTCTGCATGCTGTGGTGAAAAGGAAAGTGTCGTGCCACGTCTCTTTGTAGCGGTGAGGGGGTCTGTTGGTGCGTGCGTGTGTGTGTGTGTGTGTGTGTGTGTGTGTGTGTGTGTGTGTGTGTGTGTGTGTGTGTGTTTGACGTGCTGAGAAAAACACAGACGGTCAGCTTTGCCGTTGAGATGGCGCTTTTACATGGATGAGTGCAGTGAGCAAACAGAATTCTTTCCTTTGTGGAGCACTTTGTAAGAGAGTGTTTGCATGGCTCTGAGTGTTCAATAGTGCATGTAAGTGGGTGGGTTTGCGTTTGCTGGCAGATGAGGGATCCTGAAATCTCCTGGTTCGGGTGTAGTAAACTCCTCTTGACCCTTGAGTTCAGTGGATTTGGGAGTCAGACTTTCGCTCCTCTGGGCCGCTCGCAGGAGGGCCGCTGACTGCCCTGTTTGATTGGCTCACAGAGTGACAGAGATAGAGAACTAGGGCCAGCTGTGAGTGGTCAAATGCCACTGCTTCTCAACTGTCTACAATCGACCACCTAGGCTTTATAAAACATCAGCAGAATTGTGCTTAAAGTTCAAATGTAAATTGTTGTTTGTTGAATATTTGATTGTGATGTTATGTATTTTTGAATGAAGTATATGGTATTTGATGATATGGCCATGAAATAATTGTACATGTTTGGATTCAATTTTATTGATTTTATTGATATCAATTATTGAATTAATTGAATCATATCAATATGCAGTTTGAATCATAACTATAGGCAAATTGAGGTAAATGCATTAAAGTGTTATTATAGTTAACTAAAATAAAAACATGAAACTAAAATATTTTTCTTACTTGTTATTTAAAATTATTTCATTCCAGCTTGTTTCCAAACAAATATTTCGCATGTCCATTTAGGTAGTGTTAAATTGACAAAAATGTAAATAAATACTGTACTTAAATGTTTGACTGTATCAAAACAACAAGTAGTTTCTGTGTGGTGTTTGCATGTTCTCCCCGTGTTGGCGTGGGTTTCCTCCGGGTGCTCCGGTTTCCCCCACAAGTCTAAAGACATGCAGTATAGGTGAATTGGGTAAGCTAAATTGTCCGTAGTGTATGAGTGTGAATGGGTGTGTATGGATGTTTCCCAGAGATGGGTTGAAGCTGGAAGGGTATCCGCTGTGTAAAACATATGCTGGATAAGTTGGTGGTTCATTCCGCTGTGGCGACCCCAGATTATTAAAGGGGCTAAGCCGAAATGAAAATGAATGAATGAATGAAAACAACAAGTATAATTAAAAACTAAAAATCAATAAAAGCTATATTACATTGTTGAAAATTATGAAAATTAAATTTAAAACTGAATTAGATCTAATTCAATTTAATCAAAACAAATAAATTGCAAAGTTTATTTACTGCTACTGAAATAGAATTGAGACATTGCCTATTTAGGTGTTGTTATTAACACAGTTCTAGAAATGATTTTCAGTCAAAGAAATGTAATGTGTTTAAAATAAGTATCATAAAAATGATTAAAATAATAAATACTATAATAAAACATTTGATTATCAAAACAAGTCCAATTAAAACAAAAAATCTATAAAAACTATATAATAATTTTGAAACTTATAAAAAATCTATTTAAAACAGTTTGCAATATTTCTAATTCAGTGTAATCAAATCCAATAAATTACAATGTTTATTTAATGCTGCTGATATAATAGCATTGGCATATTGCCCATTTTCCTATTTTTATTAACAAATGATTTTCACTCACTCTGTTTTTTGTGTAAGTCAGAGTTATTATTAAAGAATATTATGAAGATAAAGATAATGTGCTTTAAGAAAGTAAAAAGGACAGCGAATGTATTTATTTATTGTTAATTTTCAATACTTAATATATTTAAGATATTTTATATTTAATATTTAGTGTCTTGCAATCATATCAGTACATTCTCAGGATCTAGCATCAACTTCTGAACTAAACTTTCACATGGTTCCAAACCTGTGTGGTGTGAGGAGCACACAAATATAATGAATTGTTTTAATCATTTTATGCAGAATAAGCACAGCTTTTTCCTCGTATGAATTTGATAAACACCTTGCACTAGGATAAATATATTTTTAAACTATATACTTTCTGTTTAGTAAAAAAACAAACAAACACTAAATCAGCATATTGTAATTATTTTTGAAGTATCACGTGACTCTGAAGTCTGGAGTAATGATCCACAAATATCAGCTTTCAATTACAGGAATAAATTACATTTTAAAATAAATAAATAAAAAAAGGAAAACATTTAAATTGTAATAATAGTTTACAATTTGTACTGCATTTTTTACTTTATAAATGCAGCCTTGGATATTATAAGACACTTGTTTTGGAACAGTGGTGTGTTCTTTGTGGTGCTACTGCATTGTACCATTCATCTGAAATCATACTTATCATAACTGCATTATGATTTCAATTAAGCTTAAATTAGTAACTGCAAATATTGGAAAATGCCTTCTTTCAACCTCCTCATAAAGATCAAGATCCCATACACACACACACATGCACATGCACTATCATAATCTCCAATATGGGGAGGGCATGAGAGGAAGAGGAAGGATGTTAGTTACAGGAGCAACATTAATTCATTCCTCCAGCTCCTCTTTGAAGAGCACAGGCAGCAATGACAGGCTAAACGCTTCCAGAGATGTCACATTTCCAGCCAATCTTAAAGAGCTCGAGCCTGCACTCTTCCTTTCATGTTTGATTCTGTTTTCAAGATTCTATGATAAACAGACGAGGACGGACTGGGGGCAGGAGAGAGAGAGACACACACAGACAGAGAGAGAGACACAGAGACAGAGGGCGACAGGGAGGAGGGCAAGTCTATGCTGTCAGGGGGAACCAGATGCCTTTGCAAATTGGCCCTTTGTCTCTTTCATAAGGGTTTGGAAACGCAAGTCCAAATTAAGACCTGGAATTTGCCTTCAGCCTTCTAGGATTGCAAGGATAGTGGACCGAATTCAATTCATTTACGTTTTCAGGCCACCAGATTGTGTGTTCAGATGTACAGTGGTCAGGTTAATTCTTCACATGAAGTCAGTTGTGGTCGCAAAGATGAACTGGTTATGAAAGAGACGTCAAGTGGTGAACCAGTGCTCTTGTTTATTGTACTAAATAATAACCAAAATATCATTGAAATCGATGTGGAGCACAGCTTTTGCTAACTTTTTAACTAATTTTATGTTTCTTGTTTAGCAAAAATGGAGGGCGGGGCTTGATTTGATCCATCTGGAGTTGATTGGATGGTTGAATGTGGGTGTTAATTTGAATAATTGAGACAACCTAAATCATAAAGGTGACTGTGATGCTAAGGATGATCATAACTGAAATGAATGTATCAGTTGGTAAGACTATGGGATGTTAGAAATATCATGGTATTTTTGGAAACTATGCAGTTATATTTTTGGAAGTACCCTAGAAATACCACATTGAATGGCAGATGTCCCAAAACCTTTGCCAACATAAATACAAACATAGATATGTATGTTCAAGCATGTATTGACTTAGTGTTCTCTTGCAGTGAGTACATAACTAACAGCAAGGTCATGGGTTCAAATGAACAATCAAGTTAATTTTTCTCTCTATATGCACCTGACACTTTCGTATAAACTTCAGGTGAGTGGTCTTAACAAACTTCACACAGGTGAGTGGTCTTAACAAACCACATGTAAGAGACACACAGTTCCCTCTTCATATGCACCAGACACTTTCTTATCAACCTGTATGTTTTTCATAAAACATTGTGCAATTCTAAGTAGGCTTGACAAAAAAAAAACATTAGACGACACACTTTTTCTTCTTCATACTCATCAGACACTTTTTTTTTATAAACACCACGTTTTTGAGGGAATTTTTTTGCAATTCTGAGTGTGCCTCACACAGGTGAGTAGGCTTGACAAACCACCTGTAAGAGACACTCTTACCTCCCTATATGCACCAGAAACTGTCTTATAAACGCTTCATGTTTTTCATAAAACATTGTGCAATTATACGTAGGCTGGACAAACAACCAGTTTGATACACACTGTTTCTTCTCCATATGCATTAGATACTTTCTTATAAACAATCTATGTTACCGAAAAAACATTGTGCAATTAGTTCGTTTAGCAAAGATAGGAAAGAGTGTATTCACGCAGGTGAGTGGGCATGACAAACCACCTGTAAGTGACACACTCTTTCCTATCTCAGCTAAACTAACTTCAACTTGTCATGGCATCAATATATTTGTGCTCTGTGGTGATTTCTTTTATAAGTTGCTTTGGATAAAGCTGTCTGCTAAATTAATAAATGTAAATATAAATGAATAAAATGGGTTCATTCCACTGTGGTGACCCCTAAAAAAATAAGGGACTAAGCTGAAGGAAAATGAATGAATAAATGAAAATATTTCCCAAATATAGAACTATGGATACAATTTAGCTTGTCAGTCATTGGTGTCTTTATCTCACTCTCTTAATAAGCAGTTAGAATCAGTCAGCACCATTGGATGTTTAGGACAGATGTTTTAAAGAGCTAAAATTAAAGTCCTCCTGCATATGTGACTGAGCAGTTAAAGGACTGAGATCCACGGGAAATGTTCCGCATGGCATTGTGCTGGAGTTTAGGAGTAAATGTGAGCCAGAGAGAATCATGTGGTGAGTTTAACCACATCCTTTTGACATCTCAAACCGACCCCCTCCTCTCCTGCTCCCTCTTTCTGAGGTCTGTGGAGGATTCTGTGTCCCAACACAGTGTTAGGGGGCAATAAAAGCCTTTGGGGAAACAGAGCATTTCCAGCCAAACTCCGGAAAAGAGGCACTAAAGGGAACGTTAACCCAGGCAAAGAAAGAGAGAGAGGGGAAAAAAAATTTGAGCACCCATAAAAATAAAATCATAAAAATACCAGAACAGTAGTGAAACATCTTTTCATTATTCTTAATAAAAACCCTAAACAAGCTCTCAATAATGGGTAAGGTTTCATAACAAGGGACTGGTTAAATGTCTATGAATCTTGTTAAAAGATATTGGTTAGAGAGAGAGGCCGTTACATGGTCAGTTACGGCGACGGGTCACTCGATAAATCTGCCTTGTGCTTCCTTCAACAGGACAGACAGAGCACATGTTCACCATGATGCTCTAGAAAACACATGGAAGGCAAAGCAAAGACATCCACCTCATGGGGTCTCCTTCAAAACAGAGAAGCACAGGTTGGAGGAACTTTCAATTGAACATCAGAGATTTCAATGTCAGATATACTGATTTGGGCCAAAATAGATTTTACATTTAATTCTGTCTTCATTTACTCACCCTTCACTTTTTTGTCAAAAGCAGACTTTATAACATTGTTTGCCACTGACATCCACAGGGGTTACAGCGGGGAAAAGAAGTATTGAACACAACATGTTCCTGGGAATAGTATTTCTAAAGGAGCTGTTGAACCAGATTTTGGTAAAAACCCAAACAATACAAGCATAAAAATAAGAGTTCTGTGTGATAACAATGAAATGACACACAGAGAAAGTATGGAACTACTGAAATGTATTTAATACCTTATATAAAATGTTTTTTTTTTGATGATGGCAGCTTAAAGACGCCTCTCATATGGAGAATGAAGTCACATGAATGGCTCAGGTGTTAGTTTTTTCTCAAACTTCAACAGAGTGTAAAAATCTTGATGGTTCTGTGGGTCTCGTCTATCAAATCTGATCTTTAATTTGTATTTTATATTGGATTGAAGTCAGGTGATTGGCTGGGCTATTCTACAGCTTGATTTTCTTTCTCTGAAAGCATTTGAGAGGTTCCTTGGTTGTGTTTTGGATCATTGTCTTGTTAAAATGTCCACCCTGGTTTCATCTTCATCATCCTGATAATGTAGATGTTGGACTGAAGCAGCTAATGTTCATTTACACTGATGAAGGGCAGAGGGTTGCTGAAGAACTACTGAGAGATTTCAGCTGCTGTCTGGGCTTTCACTGCCTTTCTACACCTTCCTTTCTTCATGTGTTCAATACTTTTTATTACGCATAACTTAATTTGTAAACTAACTGGTGGTTTGTAAACTGGATTTCTTTGGTTGTTACCAATATCCGGGGAAAAGTTCAAGTCAACGGCAATTTTAGAAATATGTTTTCTGAGAAAAATGGTGACGTGTTCAAAACTTATATTCCCCGCTGTATGTATGTCCATGACTAACGGTTTCCAGCATTCTTCAAAATATTTTATTTTGTGTTCAACAGAAGAAATAAACTCTTGGAACTGTTAGACAATTTTTATACCAATATTTTTTCACTTTCTTACTTATTTGAACTTTTGTCATTAAGAGAGATCAACTTATTGTGTTTGTTTGTTGCAAGCTGGATCATTCACTGTCAATCATTTTCATAATAAAACATTTATAATACATAATACTACATCAAAATCCCACATGGCCTACAGCATCGATTGTATTGCGTACAAATA